>DF245138.1:7041-20367 GCA_000507305.1 Breviolum minutum Mf 1.05b.01 | reverse complement strand
GAGTTCTTGTCAGGCCAAATCTGCAAAGTGTTCCTGTCGGACTGGAGCTCATTGTGTTGCCCTACCATATCGGTGTCCAGGATCTTTGGAAGGATGTCCAAGATGGTGTAGAAGGGCTGCTGCGCCAGCCGATCATCAGTAGAAATGTCATGTTCCACCTTCGCCTTTCCGTAGTCCTCCCCCCAGATGCGCCATACATTCTTGGTGGTGCGCATGTGGTGAAAAAACTGGTTCTTCTGCATCTCGGTCAGGAACTCCAGCCGCATGATGCTGTTTGAGGTGCTCAAAGTATGCGTGTGCATGGAGGCTAAGCAGTCCCATTCCAGTCCGGCGCGTTGCATGAAGTGATACACGTTGTTCTCAAGCTGCGTCTTGTTGTACCCATGGGCCGGCAAGCCTTTGACCAGCACAGTCTTGTTACTTTGGCGTGCCTCTAATGCTTTCAGCCTGGTGTCGACCATCTCCTGCTTCATCTGGCTGTAGAAGAGCTCATGAGTGGTGTTCAAATAGAATTCATGGCATGCCTGGTACAAAGCCTGAAAGTTTGGAAGTACTGTTCCGGAGTGGTATTGGATCATGGCTTCCTTGATTTCGTTCTCCGCCTTGTCCAAGGTAGGTGGTTGGTCCACATGGTCAAACAACCTCTTTTTGGACATGTTGAGGTCCTCAATGGCGCCCGTTTCTGTATTGAAATGCTGCACGTTCGGGTCTTTCAAGTGCAGCTGCTGGAAGTCCTTCCGTGCTTGCGGATTTTCCTTCAGGGTTTGTCGAAGTTGTGGATCTAAGTCCATTAGCTCTATGTCTCTTTCAGCCAGTGTCTCCATGAATTGCGCCCATTCTGCATCTTCTGACTTACTTTTTTTTGGTGGCGAAGGGCCTATGGCCGATGATGCCTTGCTCGAGGCCTCTGCCTGCTGTTTTAATCTGTCATATTCCTCCTTAGTAATTGAAATCTTGTCCTCTGCCTTTTCGGTAGTAGCATCTCCATCCATTGCTCTGGCTAAATCGTTTCGAAGGGTGATTACTTTTGTTGATTCCTTCCAGATACCAAATGTTGCCTGATGCGGCAAATGCCGCGAATCCTGACAATAAGATGTGTAAGTGTTGAAAACGTCTGAAAATGCCTTAAAACATCTGAAACTGCCTGTCAAGTGTTCAAATACAACGGGGGTGGCAAAATGCACAGCTGTGGCTCGTGCCAAATGCCTACGTAACCGTAATGATTCTTGAAATCATGGCTGAAATCCATCGATTTGCTCAATCTTATCGCCTCCAAAGGCTCCAGTCACTCAAAGAAGACAACAATCAACCTGTGGGTACGGATTGCTGAAAGCACCTCCGTTAAATGCCCTATTAAACAGAGGGATTTCTTCTGTTAAATGCCCCATCATTTAATACCCCGTTTAAATACCCGATTGTCCCTTTAGTGCAATTGTTGACTGTTTAATACCTATTAAACAGAGGGGGAGGCGGATGTTTAATGGCCATACAAGTCCACCACAACCCAACAAGTGGAGACCAGCACTGAGGATGTCACATCGATTACAGTGCTCTTGCGGTTCTTGATGACCGATCGATGGGTACTTCAGCCGCACAGAAATGCTTCTGAGACGTTCTCAGCCAAATGCTGACAGGTAAGACCAAACTGAAGTCTATTCAATCATACTCATTATATCTCATTACAGTATTTGATTTATATGTCTAATTACATTGAATGTAACATATACATATAATATGTGGGGTGTTCAAATTTTGCGTTGATTGATGATGGCAGTCTTGAAGTGTTCATGCCAAATGCCAGATTGCACAAACCATGCAAAACGATAGGGGACCCACAAAAAAACGATATTGCCAAACCTTGCAAAGCGATAGGGAACTGACTAGATTGCCGATGATTGTTGCAGCAAACAACAACTTTTCGACGACACCTCGTATACATTGATATTGTAGCATCAGACATCGACACCATATTTACTGAACATGCAATATGATTACACACCTTCACGGCAAACTGTTGCTGAATTTTGCCAATGCCTAGTTTGAACATGTTTTACTAAGTGGATGAAACTCTCATCTCATCTCCGGCTTCAAAGCTTGACACTTCCGAAAGAAATAATTAGTTTGACAAAAAAAACGCAACACATAAATATGAATATATATATATTGAAATACGTACAATAAATATTGATACCAATACATTTCATTGATTTTCCCCTGTTTTGATTTGTCATTTTCTGTTGGCCAAAAATCTCCAAGTCAACTCTGCCACTCCAAGGACGAAGCCTCTGTCTCCACCGAAGTGGCCTTTAACGTACGAAAGTTGGCCAAGACCTTTCAACTGCCAAGGAAGGAACATCCTTCCGGGTTGACCTGGTAGATACCCTCTAGATACCTGAAAAATCCATGGGGGGGTTTAATCTTGGAAAAAAATATGGATGTGTTTTTGGGTGTTTTTTTGTCTGTGTGAATGAGTTTTGTCGAATTTTGTGTGATTCCTGTAGCAGGTGTTTTTTGTTGGAATATTTTTTGTCGGCTGCCAAGCTGCAGTCTTAGTTATTCTGTCCCGTACTGGAATACTTCCTTGACGTCGTGTTGGCTCTGTTAGTTTCGGTGCCACATGTCCTGTTCAAGACTTGTGGTCTCAGAGAAGATTGCTAGTATATACTGTACATATTATTCACCCTGAAAGATCCACGAAATCCATGCAAATCCTTCAACACAAAACCTAAGCCTCTAAGCCACCTGACTCACGCCGCATCACCAGGCTGGTGCTACTTGCTGAAGGACACCTCCAACAGCAACTCTCACGGGACACGGTGGGGTGGGCAGGTGATGTTCAGAGGAAAGGATTTCAAAAAACTACATGCTTGTTACTAAGTAGACAAATACTCATGGTGCTTCTTCCATGGTATTCTTCAGTTTATAGAGTGATGAGTTGATGATGTCCTTTTGTTTGTTTATTTTTGGTTTTAGGTTTGAGGCTCGAGACATTCGGCCAGTCAGTTCCATGATTCATGAGCCCTTCAGCCCTTGAATTGTTTGCAGGGAGCAGAAGGCGTAAAAAGCGATGAACCAGAAACACAAATCAAAATATGTTCACAACTCGAATCTTTTGAAGAGTAGAGCCGTCATACCATTCACCAAAGGCGGCAAAAATCACTGAAACCACATAATTCTGAAATGATCCTAAATGATTCCATCTTCACAGATTTGACTCCAAACTGGTTTCCTGATTCTGGTGATCAGTTCCTCGATTTTCTCCCGGTTGCGAAGGTGCTAAGCATCTTGGGACGGATTATTGGATCTGGCACAACTTTGGAGAAGGCGGTTTGCAAGTGGGATACAGGGAGCCAAAGTGCGGAAGGGATCCAGCAACTAAGATCTCAAGTTGTAACGTGAGGTGCATCAAAAGGTGGACTATGATGGAAATTCAGGGGAAATATAATGAAGGTTGGTCAGTCCATGTCAGGGCGATTGTTCACGCAGTTGTTTGTGAGACAGCAGCTCAGTGGAGGGTTGCGGCCAGAGCAATCAAGGTAAAGAACACATGGACGACATCAAGATATCAAGTCACACCATGAAAATCTGTAAGAAAGATCAAAAACGGTGACAGAGTATGTTCTAGAATCTAGATGGAACAGATGCTACGGTTATCATCCAACATCCAGATCTTCAGGTCCAGGTGTTACATAGCAACTCAGCTATATGTCTACCCGGGCCTTCATACCTTGGATACCTATCACCATGTGGTGGTTGTGGTGGCTGCCGCAAAGTTGCTATGCAAAAACACCACGTGGTTCCACGCGTGCACCAACCTTGGCGCCTGGAGATGGAAGGCCAAATTTGGGAATCCCAAGGGGGAAGGATCAGCGAAAAACAGCTGGAAAAGCTACTCAAAAACCACTGTTCCATCTCCCAGTTGGTTGATCTGAAAACACCCAATTGCCTGAACAATTGATCAAAAAATGATCAAAAAATGCGCCA
The DNA here is from genome assembly GCA_000507305.1 of Breviolum minutum Mf 1.05b.01. Classification (NCBI taxonomy): domain Eukaryota; class Dinophyceae; order Suessiales; family Symbiodiniaceae; genus Breviolum; species Breviolum minutum. Next base: position 16,383 of record DF245138.1, on the reverse strand, counting down.
AAATTGGCATCTTTATTTCCGGTATGTCAATGAGTTTTCTTTCGAAGAAGGTTTTGCACCAATCTTGACATTGAAACTTCAAGGGTGTGGGTGGCATCAGGGTCCATCACGACTGTAGGAAACGGGACTGGAGAGCCATCTCCAGTCACGTGGAGTTGGAGTGGTTGAACGAGGCGACAGCTCTTTGGCTGATATTCTCGCTTCAAAACGAAGAAACCGCAAAACAGGAGACTCCACTGTCCTGTTGATGGGGTATCTTAGCAAATAGAGTGTTGTTTCATGTTGTTTCATAGTGGGATGGGATGTATCCTAGTGACTAGCAGTGAGGAGGTTGTTTTTTGTGCTGAATTTCCAGTTTGTGTGGATTTGTATATATAGGGAACAAGCCAGTGTTCACACAGAAGGGTGTCGTGCTGACTTGGTCGGTATAGAAGAGGAGATGTTTGGGATGTTTGGGATGTTTTCAACAACGAGACACTCTAGCCCCCAGGCATTTCTGTTCTTGAAGTGTTGGGGCCAAAAGCAAAAGTATGTCCCTGGTAAAACCTTGTAAGTAGGTGTTTGTTTATTGTTTTTTGGTTGTTTCCCACTAATTTATTCTTGATATTTTGCAGTACCACCGTGTTTTTCCCGGAGGGCAGCTCAAGTTCCAAGGATTGCAATCGTGATGCGAATCGCGATGGTGATGTGGTGGCATTCAAACACCGAGGCATGTGGCAGATGGGATAAAAAGAGCTGGCTGTGAGGGTGAAATGTTGTTTTTGCAGTGTCGGTTTTTGCTGAATTTGGAATTTCATGAAATAGACTTTGCCACTGACATTCCGCTTTATAATGGTAGTTTGCCAGTTTGCACTGTACATTCTGATGTATCAAGCCTTATGATACATATATCAACTACAGTACTAGAATTGATGTTTATTACATGCGGGGATTTGTGGAAACGCCAGCTAGGGTGCTGGCGCAGTCCTGTGATGTATCATGATATGTTTCCATTTAGTTTGTTTATCTAATCACGACTATCATCATAGGCAATTTGTCTCTCAGATTAAGTAAGTTTATTACGTGACAAACATGTTGACGATGATAACCGTTGATGATCTTTCCTGTTGATTGAAACCCTGGGATGATCTTTTCAGGTTTCATTGCGGAGTTGCCACCGGGAAAGACTACAGATGGCAATGGTAGACCCATTCAGGTGCAGCTGGGAAATCTCTGCTCCCAGGGGCATACAAGGCAGAATAAAAAAGGCAAAATATGCATATGATGGACATTAAATATTAAAAGCCATGATTGTAAGAAGAAATCAAGTTGTTGCAAGAGGAGTGATCAAGACTTCTACAAGAAATAACCAGAACATTAGAGTCTGCAACAAAAGCAGGCTCCCCAAAATTAAGTGAAGAATTTCGACGGCAAGAAAATCAAGAAAACAGTAGTGTATATTGTTGACTTTGCTTTTTTATGCTGAAGTTGATAACTCCTTTGACTTTCCCTTTGTTGTTTGGTTCCCATCTCCTTGACATAATCCTCGGAGCTGCAGGTTGGCCAACAGATGGATTCGAACATTAACTCTGAGACGAAGGATGTTAAGCTTTGGAAAAGGGGTTCACTTCCACGCGGATGAGAGATGTTAGATACACAGATACAATGTGATACACCTTGATTACGGTTTTCTGAGAATGTGATATTCCATGTTATGTAGTCCTGTGCTATGCAAGTCTATGCAATTAATGACCATGTAGCACAGGTTAAGATTACTTAAGTAATTATTCAGAGTATTTGGATATGTTACTGATTTTTGTGGTACAAATGCATTCGCCTTCACGGACAGGGGTGATCAAGTGATAGATCACGATGAATGGATGCCACTAGCAAACTCTGTGCCGTGAACCAACCGTACTGGCACAAGCGACCGGAAGAATCACGGAAATAGCTCCGACCGTGGCAATCGAAACAACGGCTCATTCATGAGGGAGTGTGTTGTCGAATGCAAAGGGATTTTGGATCTTAGCTGCTTAGAATATGAAATGTGTTCACACGGTGTACCTTTGACAAGGTGGTGCTGCCAATTTGAACCCTTTCTATCCAATCAAACTGTGACTGAACAGAATCTTGGCAGGAAGACAAGCCTCTGGAGTTCACTTTGGGAACTCCCAAGCTAATTGTTGGCAGCTTGGCTGAAGGTCATTGAGCAACAGATCTTGCAGGAGATGATGACTCTGTAGCGACCAGAATTCTCCTACACAGCTTGAGACACCCTTCTACATTAACCAGTCTAGTTCCCCCACCTTTGAAAACCACATTCCACCTACACATCAGTAATTTGAGTATATTTGAATACTGTGTGATTAGTTGGCATTCCACATGCTAGGAAATTGTGCACCTGTAAAATGGCACACGTCGAAAAGACAGGCATGGAGGCGATATTGCGACAGATGTGTGAAGGAGATCCTTGGTTGCTTTAGAGGTCGAGTGACTTATTGCAAATGCAAGGTGAGATCCGCAAAAATGGAATTGAAAGCTCTTCTTGGCGGCAATTTATCTTAAATTCTTGCTCTTTGAAGGGTTTGTTTGCATATCTTTGACTATGTTCGACTTGGACAGGGCTCGATGTTTTGTGCTGGACTGACTTGGGTGGGTTTGGAGTTGCTTGACATTTCTCTGTGAAATTTTGAAGCATAGTTACCCAGCAGAGAAGGTAAAGTGGGACTTTTAGAATGAGAAGGTTGTGGTTTGGTACCCAGGCCCTATCCAAAGTCCAGATCGGGGAATGAGACATGTTTAAGATTTAAGGTCTCAGCCGTCTGAGAAATGACTCAGGAAAAGGTTCGGGCAAAGATTCCGGGTCCTTTAGCGTCGCTTGGCCACTGTTGGTGTGGGTTTGCAGACGTCAAACAGGGGACAAGAAGGTCCTCAGATCACATTTTTCGTCCATCTGGTGTTCATCTGGATACCTTGTTGAATGAGCCTCAAAGAGATAATCAGAGAACCCAAACCTGGACCATCTGTCTTTCTTAGCATCATATCAAGTAAGTCTATGTATACAATTGTATACATTTATGTATACATTATATCATATACTTATATATATCACTGTATCATATATCATTATATCATTATATCTTATATATATATATCAGTATATCATATATATATATATACATCAGTAAGCTTGGCCTTCTTTAGCGTCATATTTCCCTGACATGCTAAGTTAGAGGCTCCTCCTCTAGCTCCAAGTTGTTCAAGGTGTTCCTTGTGTCTCTACGTGTAGTACTACAACACATGTGTACTTGACATTTCTCAGAACAACATACCAAGCCACTTTGCGATTCAAGGTACAATACAAGAGCAGGTTTCTTGCCCTATGACACTGCAGTTCTCTATGAAATGGAAATGGTCAGCATCTCTCGAGGCGATTTTCGGATCATCTCTCTGTCTTTTTTTTTGAATTTTAGATGTGCACGAATTTGATGCAGCGACTCACTACAATATTGAAGATATTGAAGGTAGAATCAGACAACTGAATAAATCAAACTTATGAATATACATGTGGATATAGATTGTTCTGTATGTATACATTGTATCATATCGCAAGTGTTTGATTGGGTTGACTTTACAAACAATTTCAAACCTCCACAGGGCTCTTGAAGCATCACTTGATGTCCACTCGGCATCAGGCGATGGCACAATTCCAACAGTTGCACCCCCTGGTCCACCAGATGGACCAAAAGGCGCTTCAACAATTGCTTGGCAAAAAGAGTTTTGTTTTGAAAAAGATTGACAAATGATGTGGGATTTCAGTTTTGAGAAAAGCAAGGAGATCTTTGTGCCATCATGGATGAGTTTGTTTGCTGGTTGAGATGTTCAGTGGCGTTTGTTTGGTGGATAGGGTCAATTTGCAGGGTCTCATCAACTATTTGGACTCCATGCAATACCTCGATATTTGCACAGGTATGTCTCAGCCATGCCTCCCCAAGACAACAGACTAACCTGAGACATCCTCTTCGATGGAAGTTTTCAGGCCAAGATAATGCATGGTTGATAGCGGCCCTCATCTTTTTGCTTGCGATGGTGGGAGGCCAGGGCTTTTCTGATGTTGGGAGGCTGATGTTCAGAGGTTTGATTTGTTGTGTAGTGTCATCCCGTTTGTTGGTAGAGACAATCCAGATCTGACACTGTGGAAATAAAACCTCTGGACCTCTCCATTTCCGTGCCTTTTTTCGTACGTTGATTGGCACCGCCTTTCCAGGTAGTCTTTTCTTCTTGCGACGTGGCGGGAAAGGAGCACCTGAGAAGGTGAAGGGAAAGGAGCACAAGGAGCTTGTGGAGCAGTCAACACCCCAGCCACCACCACCACCAGTTGTATCATTTGTGACGGGTACCTAAGTGATTCTTTTTGCGGGGTGCCTAAGTGATTGCCCCACCTGTATATCAAGATGCAGCAACAGAAGCCCTCTTCTGAACGTGTGCAGTTGGAAGAACCAACACCCAGAATGGCACGTGAGAACAAAAATTGTGTGAATACCCACCCCTAGCTATTTGAAGCTATTTGCGGGAACATTTTTAGGGACATTCAAGAAAGCTTCGAGGAGACCTTCCAAGAGACCTTTAGATTAAAGGGTTCTTCGAAAACATCCTTCGGAATGCTTGCCAGGAGACCAAGAAGGAGGGTAAGAAGAAGCGCTGATGAAGCTGAAGATATTGAGGGGTGCAATTAAGATTTTGACTGGTTTGAGATTGGACCTTTCGACTCAACATCTAGCACATGAATCTGAGTTACAAGGTTTGAGATTGTTTTCATGTGTAGAGTCTAATGGCACAGCCAGTTGCTAATCCTGACATGAGCCAATAAAGACTATTGCTCATGCAGCTGTCAAGAAAGTAATTTAAAAAGGTCTATCCACATCCATTTAGGTTGTGAAAGGTCAAAAAGTTCTGCAATGGTCAAAGGTTTCTGCACCATCTTCTCTGGGAAGCCTGCAATGTCAGGAACGTTCAGCCAAGTTCTGCTTTTGTGACATGATGGAAAATGATATCCAGAGCGGCTCTCAAGATTTGCTGTCGAAAAATACATCATGTCATAGAGGTTGAAACAGATGATTCGGGGCTGATTTACCGCTTGTATATGTTTGGATCAGATATCTGATGCCACCAGGCATGTTGGAGCTTGCTGATGCTCGAGAGAGAGGCATGGGGCCTGCTGCTTCAACAGGGCTCAGATTGCAGTATTGAACACGGGCTTGTTCTGTGTCTTAATGCCAAACGGCGGGATTGGCCGGAGAGTCATCATGACTTGTAAAATATGTGGCGGTGTGGACAATGGAAGCATTGGCCATAGCCAAGGGTGCTTCCAAGTCTCAAGCATGCAAGTCAGCAATAGAATTAGAGGAAAAGCTATCAAGCAAGTGGGCCAAACCAGTGGCTAGTTCCCGACATTTGCTCTTCGATCTCCAAAGGCATCCATTTTCATGTGGCCTTCATATCGTCATACATGGTGATCATGGTGTGGTGTTGGATTCTGAACATTGATATTAGGGGTTGGGTGTACTTTGGTATTCTTCTGCCATCTCCCGTTTTTATACAACAGGCTATCCTGAAGCACAGTCAACATGAACTTGACACTTGGGTTTGGCAGAAAAGCCACGTTGCGGAATTTGATTTGCAATTTAGTGTTTGCAAGCTGAGGAAATTGGGTTGTTTACTCTCCAAACTCAGAAATTCTGGCACAGAGACAGCTATATGGCAATCCGTATTAATCCATATTAGTATTAATTTCTGCATCATGATGGGTCACTTGGAGGAAAGGCTTGCGATTTTCACTTCAGCCAAGGAAAAAATCGTGAAGGAACATCCAGATTTGGCCATGAAGCTCATCCTCCTCGGCACGGGTGCTACCCAGGACCCTGTACCCAAAAGGCGTGGCTTGGGGGAACCAGATTTGCTAGAAATGTGTGAGGCTGATGTTTTTTTTGTGAAGAATTTGAAGCGAATTCAAGAGGATGCAGATTTTAGATATTTAGATTGACTGAATAATTAGTCATTGCAAGCCGCGAACGGTCTCCATGCGGGAAAAAACATGGTTTAATTTTAGTAATTATGTAGGCCTAGGATGACTCACTTTTGAAAAACTACGTGATTTTGACCCAGATATCTATAAAGAATCAATGGATCCGGTATGGAAAATTGCAGGCGTCGAACCTCTGCCTGGCGAAGATAAATGGATAATAAAAAGATGGAGCGGGTGGCGTGCGGTGTAAAGATTGGAAGCGAATAAATGGATAAAAGTCAATGGGGAATGGTCATCGATCGTATGATTTGGAGTTGTTATTTACTGTAGATGATACCTTTCTGCTTTGGAACCTTGGCTGGACTGCGATATATATGTTAGGGTATCATCACGTGCGTTTAATTCATGTCGCATTGCAACAAGAATCCAAGAAGATGGAGTCTTGCGACTTCCCATAGCCGATTTGCAGATATCATAGTTTTGTTTTATCCTCAGGAGAAAGGACTGATTGGCTCCTTGACACTGTAATTGATGCATTCTTGCTTCACCTTTTCATGGAGCAAAAAGCTGATATCGCCTGCCACAAGATCCCTGGCGCAAAGCTTACAGTGATCGGTGCCAATAAGTAGATCATTTGTAGATTTGATCCCTGGATTTACAGTCAGATGAAAATGATAATGGTTGAAACATGTGGAAATACTAAGTAATTCTCCCTACTGGTACAACTAGTACAATGCTTTTCACCACTCATCCAGATCCACAGGCTTTGGGGTTCTACACAATCATTCAGATAGACATCCTTCAGTGTGCAGGGAGAGCGTCAGATTTCATGATACAAAGAGACAAACCCACCTCAACTGCTGTGTGCTAAATGTGTTTCAAAGAGTTAGCCGCAAGCCAAGCAATGCCGATCATCCTGTGATGGCACCAGATTGCTACGACATATTCATATTACATAATACATCATAATACCAGAATGCAACGTCCAATCAGCGCATTCATTCGTTTTAGATGTTTGGACCATGTTTGCAATGTACTTCAAATTGAAGATCTCATGACGCGCGGTGTGAGACTCCTTACAGCCGTCAGTGTACTGTTGCTTGGTCGATGTGTGTAACGATGTTGAAATTTTGTTACCTCCAAAGCTGATTTCATTTGCAACCTCCATGGCCTATCATGGACTGCCACATGGCTGATGCCTTCCCAACTTTTGGGGATGTTTTGCTTTGAGATATTTGAATGAGTGCCATCATTTTTGGGATGAGAAATCAACGTGAAGTGCCCACTGATGTTTCCGCACGAACAATTACCAGACCATGCATTCTTGAGACGTTGAAATCAATAACACGGGCTAATGATATGGCTTATGGATGCCATTTCTACTCCATTTCATGTTTTTCATCCATAGTTTTCAGCTCTTAAAACCGCTGCTATGCCTAGGTTCATTGCATGGCACACTGTGCCGCTGCGTACGTTTGTACGCCTACCACCTCGCCAAGGGCTTCCCTCTCAAAGATCCAAAGGTCGACTTCAGGCCCAACAAAAGGATCATCAAATTGAAGGATGAAAATCCATGAACCAATAACCAATTGGATTTTTTCCAAAAAAAAAGGTTTGTTGATGTTTGTTGTACCTATTCCAAAACAGATTGGAACAAAAAATCTGTAGGATTTTAACAAAAGTGTTGATGTGGATAGAACTTAAACCCTGAAGGCCTGGAGCCCGATGTTTTATCACCAGGGTGTTCCCCCCAAGGTCGCTGAGGATGTTTCGTTTGGAACAATTAGACCATGATGGTATGGTTCTGAGAAGTTTCTGTTGCAGTAGACATAGAATCCTTGTAGGGATTGAATACAAAAAATCTGAAGATCAACAATATGAACCTGGTTTCATGTTAAAAGATAGAGGAAAGGTACTAGGAAAGGTTGAAGCGCCCCCCATCCGAGATTTCAATTGGCATGCTATTTGGCCCTTGCTGCAATCCAAGCTATGTTCCTTTAAACTTGGACTCTACAAGGGTGGTGATTTCAGATACAGTTTTGGGCTGGTGAATGTTGGCAAAGATTCTGTATGCCGGGTTTGCTTTTTGTCCCAACATCATCCAACATCCAGATATCCATCCAGCCATTGTTGCGCCAGATGAATGCAGAAGTGGGCGGTGGAATTACTACAGGCCAAAGTGCTGCAAGTGTTGATGATGTTTTTTCATGTACTTTCCAGATTCCAATAGATTTTACAATTAACACTCCTTATTCCCTGATCCTTTATCGACAAGATCGATTCTGACTTGTGACTTGTGGCTTCCCAGAAGACATGGTTGGGCCTAGAGCCCCTGTCAATGAAAACCAGGTGATCTTGCTTTGGGTGGCTTGTTCTTGGCCTTTTGTGGAGCTTATCTACCACAGGCCTGCTGGGAGTGCTTGCCGTACAGCAAACAAAGCAGCTAAACTTTAAACGTTTTGGGGTTACATATTTAGTAGGGAAAATAAAGTTTAAACTTTTATTTCAGTGTCCATTGGCTAAGTGAGAAGAGATTCTGTATGCAGCTTCTCTTCAGCTAAACTGCTAGTGGTTGATCAGTCCTGTATCCTATCGCGACAGAGGATCTGTCTTTGATGATCTTTTCTGATATCCTTTCTGTTTGCCATTAGGTTCCTTTCCTGGCTCCTAGTCGAAGAGTGACTGCTTGCTGCAGAGTGCTTCTCCTGACATTGATCTCTGTACTATGTCCTTCTTTCATGATTTTATCCCTTCTGATCTGAATTGGAACACTGTGAATCCCCAAATTTATGTTTGTCCATGTGTTAGGTTAGACTTAACCTCTGAAAAGCCACCATGGTACCTCCAATGTCCACTGGGCAGCCATGGTGGGCAAGTTTGTTGTATCTAGTAGAATCTTACATGTGGCATCACCACAAACTAGAAGCATATAGATTCTCACAAACCTGAATTTCCCTTTGAGGATTTTCCAGGTTCAGATTAGTGAACTATACTTTGACACTTAGTTTGAAGATGGACAATAAATGTGCATGAATATATTATATATAATCTATAATGTACAATGTAATGACACATACGAATATATTACAGTAATATGCTGTTGTATGTGTACATACACATTTAGTTATCAGACCGTTGGCTGAGGCTTTAGGACTCAATGGAGCTGCCTGGCAGGTGAGGCTCGTTTTAGAAGAGGTGGTTTCTTAAAAACGGTTTCGATTATTTGGGAGGTACAAACTAGAAATGTATGTAGTAGTGTATATATATATTTTTTTTTANCACTAGCTGTATCAATCTGTAATCAATACTGTATGATGAATTATTATATTGTAAGTGAA
>DF245137.1:0-36616 GCA_000507305.1 Breviolum minutum Mf 1.05b.01 | reverse complement strand
TTGTTTAGTATAGTCAGGGCCTGCTACTTTCGCATGTTGGGATGGGCTTAGATTTTTCATACCTTTTGGGATGGGTTTTGGAGCAACCCGGTTGTTGACTTGCCAGGATGGTCCATCTGCTGGACTGCTGGGTGCCAGAGATCGTTTGCAAAAGTACCGCGCAGAGCATCCGAAGATTTTTGGTGAAGTGGAGAACCTGTTGACTGAGGAGCGGAGTCGAAAAATGGGTAAAGTTTTGGATTTGCTGCTGACTTCTTGGGGGCTCCCAGGACGTAAATGGTTAACCATGGTGATCGTAGGAAGGGCCCCAAAGGATCGGGTTGTTAAAGACCCATTCCTAAAGGCCTTTTCATGGCTTATAAATGAGAGGATCCAACTGGGCTGTGATCCTCCAAGTGAGGGGATGGCATTATTTCTTGGGATAATATACTTACTTTGGTGTGAATTCTTCGACGCAATCACTTCTGTTGAAAGCAAAGGAGTCAAACATTAGATTGAATGGCGTGGTCATATTTGAATTTGTCGACCTTTGTTGTTTTCTATGACTTAAAAAGCGGCTGGGTGTGTCTTACAAAGGGACTTTGCTTTGATTCCAGGGTTTTGCCGTTGTTTAAGCTCTTCAGGATGTCTTGTGCCACGGACAAAAACCTCTGACACTCCAATCCTCCAAAAATGTGGAAACGCAGAGATTCAGAGGTACAGAATTGTCTACGAAGGCTTATCTCACCCTGAATTAGCATCCAAAACCATGTATCCAACAACCGTTTTTTTTGGTTGTCTCTTTTTGCCCCTCCGCCCGGGTTGTTTTGCCCAACCAAAAAAAACACCACCACCATGCAGGACAGTGTGACCATGGCAGCCTCTGGACTGATGGCTTATTTGTCCAGCAGCCTGTTGTCGGAGCGCCTTCTACCCGTGGCCATCTGGAGTGGCCTCGCCCCGGTGACCCTGGGAAGGGACGATTCTCCCACCGCTGGAACCGGCGGAAGCGGTGCCGCCGCAGCCTTGGGTCAACGCATGGTGTTGGATGCTACGGCACTCTCGGCCATTGAGGTGGTGGAAACCTTAGAAGGTGGGGTGGCTGAAGCCGTGGGGGTACAAGTTGCGTTTCTGTGTTTTTTTTTGTTTGGGGCAGGGTTTTGGGGTTGTTGGAAGGTTGAAAAATACCATCTCACTGTTGATTTTTTTTAAAGGTGAGTGAGACCTTTGAAGGTGATATGAAGTTTTACACAAAAAACAAAGAGTTCTCATAGGTTTTTTTGTGTATATACTGTATATGAAAAAAGATCGCTTTTTTTTAGAAAACTGGGCTTAGGACTCTATGATTGAAGCAAACTTGGCAAAGGGTCTAAGGAAAGGAATTGGGGCTTTGATGACAATTTTTGAAGCTCTGTTCTCTGAACTTTCAATCACCTTTAAGATTGTGTTTTTTTATCCCATTGCTCCAAGTAACAAAAAAAACCACGCCGGCAAGTAGAGGACTTTTTTGAAAATTGTTTTTTTTTCAAAATCTTGAGAACTCAAAAAACCCCGACTTTGGAATTAAACTTCCTTTGCATATCCACCTTGCAGGACATGAAGACTAATTACACAAAAAGTGCTACTTGAGGGTTTGAATCAACTCATGTTACAGCTACTGTACAAAACGCAGCCAGAAAAAAGATGTGTTGAGTGACCAGTATTTTTGTCCACTTTTCTGAGTGGAAAACACTGTCAAATGATGGTGCCCCCTGATAGCTATGGGGATGTTTTACGGTACTTGCTATTGGCATCGTGGGGGTTGAACACTCCAAAACCATACTGTGCTGATTTCAAGGTACCAGGTAGAAGTGCCAAAGATGTATTTAAAACCCTGAGAATTTTCACAGCTGGTTCAGCCCGAAAAAAATTAGGCCCATTGAAAAAGGAAACTCATCTGAACCAAACTTCAAACCTCCATTTTTGTGGTTCCTATGTTAATTTTCCGGGGGTTACCTTCCCATGTCACGTGTATGTCTACTTTGGTGCGGGGCAGGACGCTATGAAGGGTCCTTGCTGTCGTTCCTGGATCATACGAGCACTCCCATGGGCTATCGTTTTTTGGTCGCAGGATCTCTTTGTGGGTATAAAGTATAACCACCCTACTGCCCTTTGCAAGGTTCAACCCCTCCGTTTAGGCTTAGGCTGAAAGAAATTGCCGAAAAATTGACCTTCGCCCTTTTTTTCGCAAACAAGGCTTTCCAAGAAGAAAACTCGGAGTCCTTTTTCGGCAGGACTCACTTCCGAACCTGGTTTTCATTTGGGTTCCCCCCCAACAGAAATTTGGGTGATCCGAAAATCCACCATCAACTTACAATGTGGACATTGTCAAGTGGACATTGTCAAGTTGACTCTCCAAGGTCTCTTGAGACATTGGGTTTGTGCACCTTTATATGACTTGGATGAGATTCAGCAACGACAAGAGGCGGTGGAGTTCTTTCTGCATCATGGCGAACTTGCACAGCAGTTGCGTACTTCATTGAAGCCGGGGGGAAGCTGAGGGAAAGGGGAGGATGGGCTTCCAGGACTTGGTTGATAACGTGGTTAAGGAATCCATGGTGATAGATTTAGTCCGTTCCCCCTAAGGATCGGGTTGTTAAACACCCATTCCAAATGGCGATTTTATGGCCGAAAAAAATGGGGTTGGCCCTAACTACTGGATCTAACTGGGAGTCCATCCTCCAAGTTGACCGCTGGGGGCGATTTGTTTTTGGGGGGTTAAAGTGGGTTGAGTTGAAATTACTGGAGATTTTTCCAGTTTACATTTGAATGAATCTGAAGAAATGGATATCTAAGATAAACACAAAAATCAAATATGCTCGAAATAGCAATCTTCCAAAGAGTTTCAGTGAGTGCAAGATGATAGACCAGTTGCTTCCGTCACCATCAGCCCAGCAGCGATGGACCTACGTTTCCTTGTTTTTGTTGTTGGTGTAGGGTGCCATTCTGTAAAAAGTGGTAAAAAACGTATGACGGGTAGAAGTTAGGTACCGGGTACCACTGGATGACAACATTTTCCACTGGATTAATAGGACTGCAACAAAAAAGAAAAACAAGTTCCAAGAAACACCTTGGAAGATGAGACGAAACAAAGTCCTTCATAGCTGGGAAAATGAATTCCATTACACCCAAACATGGTTTTTGGGGTATATATTGCGGTATAAGTTATAAGTTGTCGATTCATTTTAATACGTTAAAAGTTATGAGTTCTGACCTTATAACTTATAAGTTATACATTGTAACTTATGAACTATAAGCCAATAGCCATTGGGATGATAAATCTCCACTTGCTACCTCGATCAAACTCCCTGAACTCAGAGCTACAAGAACTGGACAGGAAGTGCATTCAAGGCAGTAAGATGCCAGTGGATTTGGAGAGGGCTACCAGCAGGATCTGGAGTTATGCCTTACAAGCAGAGAGAAAAGCGGTGATGTACGAGGTGGTGACTGGGTCCCTGGGTGGTGTTTGGTGTCTGAAAATGGCCGGTTCGGAGTTGGGTTTCGTTACGAAAGCCGGAGAAAACTCAAATGTATATGATGGACGAAATGTGAGGCTCCTTCACTAGGGTGGGTGGTTTCTTGAAGTTCTGTGGTTCATTCTTACTCCGCTCCTTGCGGAAGTGATCCAATTCGACGTTCGCATATTCTGGAAAAGTATTGGCAAAAAGCACCAACTAGTTCAAGAGCATCCTCTCAAATTATCACCAAACATTCCAGGTACCTAAATTGGAGGTACTCACCTACATGGCCCAAAATAGCCTTTTCATGTTCAGTACCTCCATTTTAGGTACCTGAAACTCTTGGTGAAATCATGACTTGTTCTCACCTAAATTTCAATGTGACTGCCCTGAATGTTTTGTTTCAAAAATGATGAAGTGTTTATTTTCACTCTTTACGTTGGGGATACTGCCCATTGGCGTTGAGAGTTGTCAAAGCACAGGGACTGCATTTTCAGGATCTTTGTTGGTAAATTTACTTCAGAGCCATTTCCAAAAAAAAAGATGGTGGGAAAATCGAGACATCTTTTCAAGCATGATTTGGGCTTCTTATTTTTGGGCTTAATTTTTTTTGGCCTGAAATTTTCAGTTGTTATGTAGTTTTTGTGCAAAAACCCATGGGTTTTGCAAAAGACGACATGCTCCAAAACCAACAAAAAAACACGGATTCGTTCCAGTTCCAACCGCCCCCAAAGGTGATACTTTCCCCATAAAACTGATAGCAAATTGGCCCCCAAACAATAGGTTTTTGAGCCTTCAAAAAGGACGCTGAGGATCGTCTACCTTTGCCTACTCTTTTTTCAGGGGCTATGCTACTTGGAGGATGGACTCCCCGTTGGATCCAGTAGTTAGGATCACCTCCATGTATAAGCCATAAATTTCGGCCGTTTGGAAGTGGGTCCCACAATTCGATCCTTAGGGACGAAATCGATCACCATGGTTGTTAACCACTTACTAAATGGGATGATCCTATATACATTTACATATGTTATATATATATAGACATACATACATATTTGGTTTATACTAAGCCGTTCTAATCATCCCTTAGTTATATAACTAACCATTGATTTTCAGGGGTAAACTTGCTGTTGATTTTAGGAAGTGTATGTTTCTAAATTTGTATATACCGTTTGGTTTTTAGAGGCCGAGAGGATTCTTGGATCGAAGGTCATCGGGTTTTTTGGATCGAAGATTCTTGGATTTTTGTCCCAGAAATGCTGCCATCAATAGATACAATCAATAACACCTTTGGAAAAATCCCTGGTGATTTCAGGTATCCATTTATTGAGAATCCAACCCAGGGGTGTATTGAATCGTTTGGCGTTTTTTTTTTCGATTTTGCGGCTGAAAAAAACATGGGGGGCGACCCATTGGACAAAAACAAAGGCGTTCCATCCAACAAGCCCCACCCCGGTTGGGGTAATGCAGGATATCACTGCACGGCGCTTGGGTCATTTCTTCGAATTGATGCAGGTGGGGCACGTGGGTGGCACGTGGGTTGCAAGTCAACCTCACTACCAGGTGGGCCCAGATATACAGATATAAGTGAAGTTATATATAACCCCTATAAACGGCCGAAAATAAATGGGTTTGCCTGGGGTTGTAAGCAAACTTCTACGGGTTACAACTCCATTTATAACGATCGTAGAGGGCCCACCTTTATGGCATCATCTGCGACAGTTTTTTTGTATACCAAGCCAATTGTGCCATTGGCTGAGAGTTGAGGGATGTATCTACCCAAATGATAGCGATGTCGCACGACACGTTACCCATAAAAAAAGGTAGCTTTGAAACAGAAATCCGAATTCATTCAAGATAAGCCTTCGAAAAAGAAGTTCTCAAAAAACCCGTCAAACAATAAACCATGCAACCAAAAACCTTCAAAAAAAGAAAAGTTACCAACAAGCACCACCTCATTTTCTGACTTCGTAGGCCTTTGAACAGTGTTATCACTTGCTCACTACGGCCTTTTCCACGACGAAAACACCTGGACGTTTGGCTCGGGTGGCACGAGTGCAGAAAGATGGAGGGACTTTGCCCGTAGCTTGGGCCGCATGGTGATGGTGTTGTTTTTGTGGGGAGGTGGACTCGGTTGGGAGATGAAAACGAACAGCTCGCCGAAGAACATGTGTGGTGAATGTGTTTTTGGGGCTTGATTTTTTTTGGTATGTTACATTGGTCCTAAAGTAACGAAAGCCCGAAAAAAATGGATGGTTAGGGCCCGGCTTCCTTTTGGGAAGGCTCATTTTCAAGGGCATTTTGGTTAGTTTAGGGAGGTGAAAGGTTAGAGTCCAATGATTGATACAGTGCTTGAAATTGAGTGAAATGTTTAAATGTTTCCAATTTTATATTGATTTGGGGTGTGTGTCTGTCAGTGTGTGCCAATTCAGAAGCATCAGTATTTTCAGTATAAACAGAACAAGCTAATTCATCCATTTTTCTCCAAATTCTCCCATTTTGTAAAGGAATTTTTTGAATATCACTCAAAAAGCCATCAACAACAAAAAAAAGGGCACATAGGACCAAACCGCTAAAAGAAACCACCGCTTTGCTTAGGATTTGATGCCCACCATTGCTCGTTTGAAGGGCAGCTTGGTGGAAACCACCACCGAAAAGGGCAATGGCTCCAAATTCCGGTGCCTTGGGCGTCCAGCCGTTGTGACGTTAATTTCCATCAACTTGGGACCCTTGAAGCACAGCAATCCAGTTGCCTAAACAAATGGGACACTTTCCTATGTTTCATAGGAAGGCCTTATTTTCTTGGATCTCAGTTGATGAATTTTGGGGTTCGTGAAAGGAGACAACGGGGGCGATTTTTTTCTGCGGGGGTGTTGAAAAAAAAACCGAGGTTTTTGCAAGTGGTGGTGTGATTGTGATAATGCCGGGAGAAAATGTTTTCTTCATTAGTCTAGGAACTGAAGTTGTTACACCTCTGAAAATTAACATGGTACCTAAAAAATCATTCAGTTGAAAAGGAACCCCATCTTCCAAACCTCCAATCTTGGGTTCCAATTGAATTTCCAGGCTGTAGTTTAGGAACTGAACTGGGTGGTGGTTTCAAATATTTTTCATTTTCATCCCTACTTGGGGAAGATTCCCATTTTGACTAATATTTTTCAAAGGGGTTGAAACCACCAGCTAGTGAAGTTGTTAGTGAAAATCACCATGGTTTGTTCATTAAAGGCTTATGATCACTGGGGATGATGTGATTCTACTACTGGTCTTTGATGGTGAGAAGTGGAGCTTCGTGAACGATAAATAGATGCAATCATATGTGCTGGGGTCTAAACTCCCATTGTTGTCCTATGGTAGGGATGGTCTTCAACCCAATAGCAGGGGTTTATATACCCATTATAAGGATTCTCTAAAATGGGATGACCATCCCCAATATAAGGAGTTCAACCCTGGACATATGGAGGCTATTGGTGAGATCATGTCGTGATTTGAAAGAGAGAAAACATGTTTCTGATTTTTTTCTGGTCCATCCATATGCATATAGATACATACTTCCCCCCCAAACAATAAACATAGCCCCTGGGCCCCTGAACAAATGATGGTTCCAAGAGAGATACTTTCCTTCGAGGATTCGGCCCTTTCGTAAGGGAAGCCCTGTTGGTTACACTTTCCAAAGACATGCGTAACGGTTGAACGTCAGGGATCATGAAAATTTCTCATTTGGGTGGATCAATCAAACAATGCTGCAAATGTATGGGTAATCTTCATGAGTTTCCTTCAAGAAAAAGTGCATGAATTACTTGGGTCCCGGTAATTTCCTATTGATGGTTTTTCGAAATCCCAGCACCTGGGATGGGATGTATAACACCTGGTGATGTTTTTTTTTGTGGGAATAAAGTACCAATCCCTCAACTGCATGGTTAGCTGGATTTCTTCCATCAACAGTATAATGACCCCTGACTGTTCACCCTTCGCCAAACTCCGTTGATTTTTTTTTTCCGAGGCCTCAGGATGGTGCTGATCCCATCTACGATGAGAAATGCCACAAGATTCAGCTGACGAAAAACGAACTCGACAAAGAACTACAAAACTTGCAACAGAAATACACCAAGGTGTCTCGGTCCATGTTTTTTTTTTAAAAAGAAATCTTTTTATTTTTTGGGAAAAAATCTGTGTTTGAGTCGTTATGAGTCGTTGATGGTTTAGTTTATGGCAAAAAGTGGTATGGCAGGGTAAAGAGTATGGTATAGCTTCGCTTGTTTTGCGAGGCAATCGTCAAAAGGAGAGTATTTGTTCTCATTTTTTTTGGGGGTTCGCCTATTGAACTTCAGCTTCCCACTAGCTTTGTGGGACAGGGATAAGAGATACACTCTGGGATCAATGGATACCACTTAAAGCCTACGTTTGGTTAATTCTTTATGGTAAATTTCAAATTTCCCAAACTAACAGCTTCCCCCTGAAAATGGATGGTTGAAAGCTGAAATTTCCTTTTGGGGCCCGGCCTATTTTCAAGGGCGTTGGCTGAATATACCAGTCTCATGAGCTATTGAGCCAAAGCATCAGAGATTGTCTAGGGGAAAATGGGAACCCTTAGGCTTTCTTAGGAAAGGTTAGGGAACCATATTAGGACACATCCCTTAAAAAGGTATTAACGAGTGGTTGATGATAATCCCTTCATAATCTAGGTGGTGGTTTCAAATATTTTTAAAGAAAATCTACTTGGGGGGAATGATCCAATTCGACCATCATCTTTTTCAGATGGGTTTGTTTTTCACCAGCAACAAGTTTTGGGGCAAGGCAAAGTTGTGCTTCATGCACCGTCAGCCGGGCTATCGCTATGAAGTGGAATGTGATGAGGAGGCTCTAGGCGCTCAGGCCAAACATTTGGATATCAGCTATCGCAGCAAGGGCAAGCTCCGGTTTTATACTCCCAAGATCAAGGACTGAATGCTAGGTGGTGGTTTCAAATATCTTTTATTTTTNGATGGTGTTTCACTGAACACTTGAAGATCACTCTGGTGAACTAGAGTAGCTGGCTGGAAAATCCATCATTTGTAGATGTTTTTCCTATTGGAATCCCATTGGCAACGTTCGTTCTACAGTCTTGTAGACAAAAAAAAGCGTGCTTGAGCCCTCGGTTTTTGCCGGATTTCTGAAGCCAGCAACGTAAACAAAAAGATCGCCAAGATACGCCAAAAAACACAAGAAGAACACCCTTTTTTAACAGCCACCCGTTTTTTACAGCACAGATTTGATGACTTTCCGCGTTTCTGCCGCCTTGTTTCTGCCACCTCTCTTGTTGCTTTGACTGGTCTCTCTGTTCTTTCACCATCAACATCTCTTTCAAAATCTTCAGAAAAAAAACACACTTTCACCGGATCAGGAGTTGGTGGCCTCCTTGGAACATCTGGAAGATGAACGTGAAGATTGCATCTTTCCCTTTCTGTCCAAGTTATTCCGAGACTTTCACTCCCATCAGGTGATGTTGAAGCTGCAGGGGGGAACCAGCGTGAGGGAGGTTACGGTAAGGGTGGTTGAGGTACCAACCCCTTGCCGTGGCCCTTTTTCAAGGGACGGTTGGTCAATATGATATTTTCCATGTGCAAACATGGGACACCACGGGTTTGTGCCAAGTTTTTTTTATTTATGAACTGTGAAGAGTATTATAGCCAGCTGAATCCAAAATGAATTAACTCTCCTGGAAGCGTACTGTTGATGGAAGAAATCCTGCACCACCTGGGACGCAAGAAAACCCTGTAAATAATGGGATGTTTACCATATCAACCGGTGCTCGCAGGATTTCTTCCATCAACTCCATCAACAGTATGTCCTCCTTTTTTTCTCACTTTTGAAGATGATATATGGACTCGTTTGCTGGAGGGTAGGAGAAAAAACATGTATACCCCAGATCCATCCAGATCCTCAATGAATCCTCTCGGCCCCAAATTCTCAACATGATTGGAGCTGGTGGAGGCTCTGATGGGTGCATCAGGCGTTTTGGGTGTATAAAGTTTGTAGGAAACCTACTTGATTTATCTTGAGTTGACGTTCATATCGCATTGGATGTCATGGGGTTGGGTCAGGAGTCGCAATTTGATAGTACATATATATCCAACCAATCCCTTGGAACAGAAATGTGAGTGGCTGCAAGCTCTTTTGGGATCAAGTTCATGAGTTGGGCCCTACTGGTGCCGGAGGTGCTTAGAGAAGCCCGGCATCTGTTTTCGTCTCCCACCTCTTGTCCTTGGGGCGCCATAGGCTTGCTGGTGGTTGGTTCCTGCACTTTGGGCTGCTGCTGCGGTGCGGTGCTCACTTTGGTGGTGGTCAGCAATCAGTGCAGGCGCTTGAGCCTTTTGGTGGTGAGAGTGCTGCTCTCTGGCATTTCCACTGGTGAGGCACCTGTGGATGTGCGTGGCCGATTGTCCCAATACAATCGCCACAGTTGATGCCTGCGGTTGGCCAATCTCGAGATCTCGATTTCGGTTCGGCAGCTCGAGGGGACTCCTTCGCTATCCACTGACTTTGAGGTGGTATCAACCGCGGCTGAGGCTGCCCCGGCTGACTTGGTGGATTCAGTGGTTGACCCCTACGGCATCACTTTGGATTTGGAACATCGGGCCATCAGAGCTCACTCTGCCAGCGAGCTTGCTGGTCTACGGCTGACTTTCCTCAGCCACCTTGCTGCAAAGCTGCGTGGGCAGCACCGTGATTGGACACCTTGGGCCAGGATTGGCCGAGCTTTCAGGGCGGGCATCATCGCTCGCAGGAGGCTGGACGGGGTCTTTTTGGAGGAGGCCTCCACCAACATTCCATTTCGCAACACCTACTACGTGGTGCTGCGTGGACGTGGCAACAGTCACGGCTTTTGGACTACATCCTACGAGATCTACCTCACGGGAGTCCGTGAGACTGGAAGCTCTCGCGGCTTCCACCCTGATACGATCTCTCACGCCTTTGCATCTCACGCAGAGGCTGAAGCCTACCTGGCAGGGGCACGTCGTCCCTGGCCAGTTGCATCGTTGCCATGAAGGCACTCTCTCAGGAGAGTGCCATATAGGGTTGGCCAACAGGTCAACCAGCGGCCGAGCTTTGGCCCCAGTTTTGTTACCTCTGGACGAGGATGCCGAGCTAAGCAATTCTGTTTTGGTGGCAGGATTTTTGGTCTATGTGCGACAAGGTGGCTTCATGGTGATCTTGCCCAAGTCGGATGTGGTCGAGGAAGCCCTTCAGTCCTTTGCGGTCCTTGCGGAGACGGAGGTCCCTGCATTCCACGAGGTTTCTGTGGAGCTCGAGACAGTGCGTGGCAGACCCCTTGGTTCAGGAGAAGGCCTTCTCGTAGATCTTCCTTGGGCTTTGGTTGGCTACTTTTGTCCCGGGTCGGCTTTGAAAGGCACCGCGCCTCGGGAAGGATCCACTCTACGGTTCGAGCACAGCGGCGAGTTGGCCAGGCCTTCAAAAACTTCGGTGGTCAGTGCAGCCGATCTCTGGATCGGGTCAAACATGCCAGAGGAGCAGGCTCAGGACTACTTGACGGGAGAGGAGATGGAGTCCGGTGCCGAATTGGTACCAGACGGTGGAGACATNAGCAGGAGCCCCCTTTTCAGATTCTGCAATCCAATCGGAAACGTGTGGGACTTCAGCCCTTCACCAGGCTGGCATCGCCGGCGTGGGTTTCGGCGAATCTGGCATATGTGAAAGATTTGGATGTGTTGGAAAGCAAGATGCTGACCATAGGCAAGCCGAAGGCGGCAGCTTCCCTAGAGAGTCAAGACGGAGAAGATGTGCCACCAAAGCGGCCACCCAAGATCCCAAAGAGAAAACCAAAAGGAAATGCAGGGCAGGGCGATGGAGAAGGAGGCTGATGAAACGCAGTCTTCGACATGGTGTGGAGCCTGCAGCAGCGGAGTCTGCTGATTGTGAATGGGGAGCGTGTTTCTCGTCAGACATTGGGATGCCTGAAGAATCACCGAGAATTTCACAACAGGATAGACCTCACCCTGATAGCCCCCAGGATGTTAATGATAAACCGTGTTTACCTCCCCTGCATAATCCTTCCCGAGTTTTTAATCCTATCCAATTAGCTGAAGTGCTGTGTAGTACGTTCTGGTCTAGCCAGACCTCACTCACCGCCTTTGCACGTAAGAGCCTTTGTCGTAGGCACACCTGCCATGCAAACGGGGATTCCACGAGTCCTCTATGGCCTGTCCCCCATCCCAGGTGGAGATGGACGGCTGCAGCACGATTGAATCCTAGACGCCGTCGCAGACGCCGTTTTCTCCATGTGCGGCACCAGTTGCTTCACATTGTGATTGCAAGTTTAAATTGGGAGACGCTAGGCTTTTGTAGTGAGCCTTGTCCCCGTGCTGTGCTCGGCAGCACTATAAACGTACAGCAGCATGAGATCATCGAGCATCTTGAAGACATGCTGGATCACTTTCTGAACATGGGTTCTTTTGGAACCAATGATTTGGGTCGTACTGGGGAAAAATTTCAATCTGTAATTCACACGTTAGAGGAACTCCCCCAATGTAGGCGGTTGCAGGACCTCGAGGCCTGTGCTATGCACTTGCATTCCAGTTTCAATTTTTATGCTACCCATTTTGGGAATCAGACTACTTGTGATGATGACGGAGACCCAACTCATAGCTGTGCCTTTGACCAAAGCCATGCAACAGTACCCAGCCGATTTGCTGCTGCAACGCCCGTTCAGGCCAGCCGTGTAAAATGGGACAACCCGCCTTCTTTTGATGCAGCCGAGTTTTTGGGACCGATCACTCGAGCCGCCTATCAAGATCCCGAAGTCCTTAGGATTGATCCCTCTCAGTGGCCCCCCAGTCATCCGGGTCGCATGCATTGTTCTAGAGGTGAATTCCTCAAACTTGTTGAGAGATGGGATGAACTAGGGGCTTGTTGTTTGATTGGGGTTTCAGAAAAGGATTTTTCAGAAGCCTGTGGCATCTTCTGTGTTCCGAAGGATGCTTCGTTTGATAGGCTAATCATCAACCCAAAAACCATTAATAGTAGAATGATGTCGGTCTCAGAAGCTACTAAAGAACTGGCACCGGGATGTATGCTTTCCATGTTGCATCTTCCCCCAAACAAAGTTTTTCGCTTCCAAGCCGATGACCTTTCTGATTACTATTACACTTTTAGGGTCCCCAGGGCTAGAGCAAAGCGAAACGCCTTTCGTCTTGTTCTCCGGTGGGAGGAAGTCAAACATCTCCGTTGTGCTGATCCTCACTTGGAAAATCAAGATGTTCTGGTTTGTTTGCAGACTTTAGCTATGGGTGATTCATTAGCTGTTGAGATCGCCCAAGAAAGTCATAGAAATGTCCTTCGAAGATTTGGTGGTTCAATGTTGCCCCATGAGACTTTGCGGTATCGGAAACCAATTCCTCGTTCCGACTTCATTGAGTTGCTAGCTATTGACGACCATGTTGGCATCCAGATGATTGATGAAACAGAGGTTGACAATCCCCCTGATAAACGGGATACCCAGGTTTTTCGTGACGCTGCTGTGGCGTATAGAACTGTAGGCCTAGTGCAGCATGCCCGCAAACAGCAACGTAATAAAACTGAGGGCATCATTCTTGGGGCTGATTTTGATGGGTTTAAGGGACGTGTTATGGCCCCCCGACAACGGTTGATTTTACTTTGCATTTTCAGCGCTTATATTGCTCGACACGGTGTATGCACACCCAAACTTTTGAGTATCATTGTAGGGTGTTGGATTCATGTCTTAATGTATCGGCGTCCCATTTTTGCAGTAGTGAATCATCTTTTTAGGGAGGGCCGAGGCAAACCGCCACACAAATTTTTCTGTTTGAGTAGACAGTCATGCAATGAACTTTTGATCCTTGCTGCAGTCGGCCCAATTGCTCAGACGGATTTGAAAGTGTCATATGCTCCCAAATTGTTTTGCACTGATGCTAGTCCTTCCGGAGCAGCAGTAGTCCAGTGTGAAATCACCAAAGAAGCCAGTAAAGAACTTTGGAGACATTGTGAACAGAGGGGTTACCACACACGTCTAGAATCACCCGTCAGTGAGTTGCTTAGGGACAAGGGAATTGAACCTGACACCATGATGGGGCCCATGTTGAGTGCTGGTAAACTTGATTCACCTTCTTTCATTCCTAGGTCTCTTCAAGAAGGTATCCTCTTTGATTGCATTGAAATCTTTCGGGGGTCCGGCAATTGGAGCCAAGCCCATGGTGAGCGGGGTCTTCGTTTGCATCCGGGCATTGAACTCTGCGGTGCCAGCCTACGTGCAGCCGACATGGCCGATTCTAAAGTGTTCCGTGAGCTTCTCGCCCTTTGTCTGAGAAGAGTCATTCGGGAATGGCATGCGGGGGTACCTTGCCTTTCTTTTGGAACTCTTAGAAGACCTCAAGTTAGATCTATGGAAGTCCCCGAAGGGTTTGACCCCCAAGAACCGTTCACTGCCCATCATAACATGTTGGCACGACGCACGTGTTTCTTGTTGACCATTGCTCTCATGTTAGGTTCTTTCATCAGTGTTGAGCAGCCTGGATCCTCCCGCATGTTCCGGTTGCATTGCTATAGAGTGTTGGTGCAGCTTGGTTGTGTCATCAGTCATTTTGCATTTTGTAATTTCGGCAGTGCATTTAACAAACCCTCAAAGTGGTTGCATAACAAGCCTTGGTTAGTCAAACTTGAAGGTCGTTGCAACTGCCCCTGGAAGGGCCGCCATTTTGTGATTCAAGGGTCTTTCACTCGTGAAAATATTCCTGATTTTCTCTCTAGGTGTAGACCTTCTTGTCTTGCAGTTTATGGGAAAGAACCTGCACCGGGCCAAGTTGTTTCAAGTTTCTCAGGTGCTTACCCCTTTCGGCTTATGCGAGAGATGGCAAGTGGATCTGTAGCCGCTTCACGGGGTTCGTGTGATTCGATACCGTCGGATGTCCGCATTCGGAGTCGTAATGAAGTCGGTCTGACTTCTGAAGCATCCGGTGTCGATTTGCCAGCTGTCGATTGCTATGCACCGAGAGAGTGGTTTGAAGATCCGGAGTGGATTTCAGAACTGGTCCGAAGCTTGCCTTTTCGTGAAATGTTTAGGTATAGGTTTAAGAGACCAAACCACATAAACATTAATGAGAGTAGGACGTATAAAAGCCTAATAAAGTCTGTCGCTAAGAGCCATCGGAATAGTCGTTTTGTCACAGTCCTTGACAGTCGTGTAACCATAGGTGCCGCTTCCAAAGGCAGATCATCATCCCAGGGGATCACCCGAATCCTCCAAGGAACTTTGGCCTACACCTTGGGAAGCAATCTCTATCCGGGTCATTTGCATTGCTACTCTGGCGATAACCCTGCAGACAATCCTTCCCGTGACAAGGATGTGGCTGAGCCTAGCAGATTGGTGCCTGCCTGGTTTTCTCAGTTGTCAGCTGGCAGTCCTGCCGGCTTTGATGCTGTGGTAGAATCTGCTCAAGTCCCCAAGATAGCGGCCAGGTGGCTCCGGTTCTTGCTCTTGCTTGGAGGTGATATAGAGAGAAATCCCGGCCCTGGCCGGCGAGGTCCTATGGATATGTCAGTTGGCTTTGTCAAGGCGACCAGCGACAGGATGGGTCGCTGCTTTGAAGGCTTCAAACGTTGGTGTGTGGAAGAAGCAAACATTCCATGGAGTTCTCTGGAGCACGACCCTCAAGCTGTTGCTTGGGCATTACGGGGCTATGGTTTGTACTTGTTTGAGAGTGGCCACCCACGTTATCTCTACACCTACGCGATAACAGCATCTCAAGAATACCTGCCCAGCTGCCGTCCTTTCTTGAATGTGGCGTGGCAGGTTGATAAGAAGTGGCAGATCCATGAGCCTGGAAGTTGTCGCCCGGTCTTGCCGGGTTTAGTGGTGAAGGCTGCAGCCTGCCTAGCTGCTCTGTGGTCTTGGTGGAACTGGCTTGGACTGGTCCTTTTGGGCTTTGGTGCTATGCTTCACCCGGCTGAGATGTTGGCTTTGGTGCGGAAAGATTTGATCTTTCATCGAGATCTTTTCTATGACTCGCCTTCGCTGTTTGTGAAAATTCGGGACCCCAAGACGGCCATCATTGCTATCACGGAGGCTATCTTTGGATCTTTGGCATTGGATGCCCGACTTTATCCTGCATCTATATCGTCTTTCAGGAAGCAGTGGGAAGCCGTCATGACTCGGTTGGGAGTCCCGTGCAAGCAATCAGTGCATGGTGCAACACCTGGTGTTTTGAGAGGCTCAGGAGCTACTTTTCTTTATGCCTCTACGGAGGACATTGGTTGGGTGGCTTGGCGAGGGAGGTGGAGTCGAGTTCGTACGTTGGAGTACTACCTCCAGGAGGTGGGCGCCTTCATGTTGATCCATGAATTGCCTCCCCTTGCCAAAACTCGGATTTCGAATTTGCTAAGAGCCATCGGAATAGTCGTTTTGTCACAGTCCTTGACAGTCGTGTAACCATAGGTGCCGCTTCCAAAGGTAGATCATCATCCCAGGGGATCACCCGAATCCTCCAAGGAACTTTGGCCTACACCTTGGGAAGCAATCTCTATCCGGGTCATTTGCATTGCTACTCGGGCGATAACCCTGCAGACAATCCTTCCCGTGACAAGGATGTGGCTGAGCCTAGCAGATTGGTGCCTGCCTGGTTTTCTCAGTTGTCAGCTGGCAGTCCTGCCGGCTTTGATGCGGTGGTAGAGTCTGCTCAAGTCCCCAAGATAGCAGCCAGGTGGCTCCGGTTCTTGCTCTTGCTTGGAGGTGATATAGAGAGAAATCCCGGCCCTGGCCGGCGAGGTCCTATGGATATGTCAGTTGGCTTTGTCAAGGCGACTAGCGACAGGATGGGTCGCTGCTTTGAAGGCTTCAGACGTTGGTGTGTGGAAGAAGCAAACATTCCATGGAGTTCTCTGGAGCACGACCCTCAAGCTGTTGCTTGGGCACTGCGGGGCTATGGTTTGTACTTGTTTGAGGGTGGCCACCCACGTTATCTCTACACCTACGCGATAACAGCATCTCAAGAATACCTGCCCAGCTGCCGTCCTTTCTTGAATGTGGCGTGGCAGGTTGATAAGAAGTGGCAGATCCATGAGCCGGGAAGTTGTCGCCCGGTCTTGCCGGGTTTAGTGGTGAAGGCTGCAGCTTGCCTAGCTGCTCTATGGTCTTGGTGGAACTGGCTTGGACTGGTCCTTTTGGGCTTCGGTGCTATGCTTCACCCGGCTGAGATGTTGGCTTTGGTGCGGAAAGATCTGATCTTTCCTCGAGATCTTTTCTATGACTCGCCTTCGCTGTTTGTGAAAATTCGGGACCCCAAGACGGCCAGATTTGCAAGGAGGCAGCACGGTCGCATCGACGACCCTGGCATCATTGCTATCACGGAGGCTATCTTTGGATCTTTGGCCTTGGATGCACGACTTTATCCTGCATCTATATCGTCTTTTAGGAAGCAGTGGGAAGCCGTCATGACTCGGTTGGGAGTCCCGTGCAAGCAATCAGTGCATGGTGCAACACCTGGTGTTTTGAGAGGCTCAGGAGCTACTTTTCTTTATGCCTCTACGGAGGACATTGGTTGGGTGGCTTGGCGAGGGAGGTGGAGTCGAGTTCGTACGTTGGAGTACTACCTCCAGGAGGTGGGCGCCTTCATGTTGATCCATGAATTGCCTCCTCTTGCCAAAACTCGGATTTCAAANTATATATATATATATATATCTGGTCAAATTATAGCGACCTCAGACGACCTCACCCCAATTTTGGTTTAGTAATCAGGGAAATCTGGCTTGGTGAAATATAATAATTTGACCAGATATAAATATATATGTATATATATATAATATATATATGAGCAATGGAAAACACCTGGTTGTTTAGTGTATATATTTTGGGGATTATACTACTCAGTTATAGATGGGGTGAAATACCTCCTATCAGTACGATTTAACCCCAGTTACCCCTTTACAAGGCGAATTTCTGGGAGTTATAACTCCGTTTATAACTGGATCCGGGGCCCACCTTGTATATATATACATATTTATATACACACTATATTTAATGTAGATAATAAATGCCTCCATATTTTCAGGTTTACCCCAATAATTTTGCTACTGTCTTTCTTGATGTTCTTAAAGACATATGTATATATAGAGTATGTATATTTCTATTTACAAATAAATATATAGATATACATCACTAATTTCTACACTTCGCCATTATGTGCCCATTGTTGTTGCGGCTCCAGCACGGTCACGGACCGGTTCCAATGTAGCGAGAGGGAGTTGCGGTCCTTTAAACATGGCCTTTCCCGCCTTTCTTTGTGTACCTTGGAACACCGGAAGGAGCGACGTTCTCGCTGCAAAACCAGTGATTTGGGAGATCTTTGCGGTGAAAAAATAGGTTGATCGTGTATGGATCATTGTTTGGTTTCAAATGTATATTTTTTTCACCCCTAGTTGGGGAACTGATTCGAATTGACTATGATATTTTTCAATTGGGTTGAAACCACCAACTAGTGGTTATGTGAGGATTTTGATTGTTAATAAGCCATTATGAATTTGATCCTTTCATTGGTTCATATCACTGGTGTTTTTTTTTCACTGCTCAATTCAAAACATGCTGGGACTCCTGCACATACAAATAAACAAACAAACCACCAATCAATCAACCACCAAAAGCTCAAATATCAATCAACTGTACGGTGACGACATGGGATATATACACCGTGGAAGATTTAACACACATACCAAAAATGATGCTTTTAAAAAAGGCATACGCTCCCTAAAACTAACGCAGCATTTGCACATGGATGGTTGGAATACTAGTTTCCTTTTGGGATGGCCTATTTTCAGGTGCTATTTTCGTTCTAGGGAGTGTATTTCCCTTCAAATGATGGCGTCACTTTGGGGCGAGGTAATTGTTCATATCATTTCGGGGGTTATCCAGGTTTGCAGATATCTAAGAAATGGTGGGTTAACGCCGAAATTCGAAAAATGGTGTGTAAACATGGTTAGGTTGATTTGGTACCCTCCCTAAAACGAACAGTTCGCCCCTGAAAATAGCCATTCCCAAAAGGAAGCCGGATCGTCTCCCAGTCCCAACATTTTTCAGGGGCAAACTCGCTGTTAGTTTTACAAAGTGTAGAATTTATTGGGGTAACGTAGAATTTCAAAACAATGATGGTTAAACATAGTTAGCTTGATTTTTTTTGGGGTACCGTATCATTCAACGTCACATTTTTTGGGGGTATAGTTTGGGTGTTTTGTCCCCCTTCCATCGTTTTTTTGGAGGTATTCTTGACCTCCAAAGGTGATGAAATTGGGGATTTTTTGCAATGGATAGCAACATTCCCTTTAGTTTTCCACCCCCAAAGTTGAACGGCTGGTTCCACATGATGGTAAAAATGATGGTGGGTTTAACCCCCAAGTTGGCTTCTTTTCTCCACATTTTTTTTGGACCGAAAATTTTTCAGGTGGAAGCAGCCCCATGTATTCCAGGCTTCTGGGGCTGTAGGGTTTCTTCATCTTGGGGGTGAAATTTTGCTATTTTTTCACATCGGTGAAAGGCCCAGTGATTTTTGTTGGCCGCAAAAAAATCTCACACCCCAACACTCACGGGATTCTCACAGGGCAATTTCGGCCCGAGGTTTTGGCCTTAGCTGCGGAGGCTACCCAGCTTAATCAGGCCCTGGCTAAATGGGGTTGGTTGGGGAAGGAGCGGTTGAGATGGTTTGGAGATGGCCGAGGTCACCTTAAATGGTGGTGAAAAGTAAGGGAATCCCTCCAAAATCCCCGAAACATTCAGGTTTAGGAACCATACTAATCTGCCCTAACGAATGAATGAAGATGTATGGATCCTACTGAAAATTAGGGGGGATTTTCCAGCCAGTCAGGTGAGTTTTCAGGAGATTTTTCATATAAATTCAGGATTTTTAGTTGTGAGAAAGACTTGGGGATGGATTTTGGATTGGGCTTTTCATAGTATTCTGTATGTATCTGGTAAACATCACATGATGTATTATTTGATTTTTGATATTTCTTCGAAGGACGGGATGAAGTATAGTCATGCCTAAAATTTTACCTTTGTAGGAATAGAAATATTTGTGGGATCGGAATAAAGAATAAGATCATTTTGTCGTCATAGAATATAGCTGCAGCTACACCCAAGACCCAAAGCCCTTCAAATTTCCAAACGCCAAAAGCAGGTGCTTATACAATCATCTTATTTCCGAGGGTTTCCATGAACCCCAAAACATGATCTTTTGAACAAAACCTGAAGAGATAAAATGAACAGGATAAAGATGAGTTTTTGTTGGGACCAAGGACAGCTAGAAATCTTTGGGATGATTTTTTGGAAGACTTCTTATATACAATACTATACATACTATGAATCTGTACGTATAGATATGTTTTCAAACAAATTTATCATGAAGCAGAATGAAATTCATGAGTCAGTTGGACGGGTCGCTTCTTGAGCCACGCAGAAAAGCCCGTTACCTATGAAGTACTTGGGGGGATCATCCCATTTAGTAAGTGGTTGATAACCGTGGTTAGTAAGTCCCCTAAGTGTGGTTACTTCCCTTCCAAATGGGCTAAACGGCTTATAAATGGGGGTTTCTACCCACTTAGAAGTCCCAAGATTAATCCTCCAAGTACCAGTGTTTTTTGGTGATCCCACATGTGCGAAGGTCTAAACTCCCATTGCATTATTTCCAAATAATAGGAGATGGTCATCAACTCAATAGTAGGGCTTTAACATAGCCACTATAAGGATCCCTAATAAGGGTGATGATGACCATCCCCTGAGGAGTTTAGGCCCTGGCACAAATAGTGCAGGATTTTTTTCCATTAACGATATGATGTATAGCACAGTTGCCATGTTCTTATGTCGATCCGACATTAAGTCCTGGTGCCCAATCAAAGTCTCTTAATTTGTAAGGTTTGCCAAGAAGACACGAACATGGCAAGAGGACATCAAACAAACACATGAACAATGTAGGCATTAGAAAAAAAACGACACTAGTGCATGCATTCTCTACACAATCCACCCATTTAGAATTATAAGTCACAGAGAGTCATGAGAAGTTCATCAACAAATCACAGTTTTGGATCACAGTACATACTTGTTGTTTAATAGGGATCCTTGTAATGGTGTATTATGATTCCTATATAACTGGGTAGTATCATCAAGTATATAACCCAAGCAACCAGGTTTTTTTTCGCTGTTTCATCAGGCAAGCAAATGGTGGCCCTTCACAGAAGGGACGTCCGACCTGCCAGCTGATGTGCAGGTACGATCCTTGGAAGTTTCTGTCCCCTAAGGATCGGGTTGTTCCATGGCCTTGTTTATGGCCTCAAAAAAATGGAGGGGTGGCACTAACGATACTGGAAAAGTCACTGGGAGCCCATCCTCCAAGTACCTCTGATAAAACTGCGCCCGATGGGTGGACGGGTTGGACAGTCAGAAAAAAGACCAAGACGAGGATAAAATCCTTATGAGCAATGAACAAAAATTGGTTGTTTAGTTTATGTACGGGATTATCCTAGACAGTTACATGGGGATTTTCATGAACCATTATGAGGATCCCTATGAAACAACCAGCAAAATGGAAAGTAAGAGGTTTATTTTCGTGGTTCACATGTCATATGCCGCTGAAGCATCCATTGTTGGGAAGAGTAAAGTAGGAGAGCAGCAAAACCCCTAAAACTTCATTGAAGAACGTTGCCACATTTCTTTTATTTTTTGATGCCGGACATATTTTTTTCAACTTTTTGCCAGAGCCTTCTTTTGAGTAAACCACCCAAGACATTCACATAGATACCTTAAAAAATCATGCCATATTTGTTCATCCAGATACATTTTCAGCCCGCCGGACGAATGATCATTTTTGGTATCTATTCTATTCATCAAATTCGTGACGGTGTAAATTCCCAGCGAGTTTTTTGGTCACGGAACTTGAGGTTCCATTCTGTTGATGGTTCTGAAATCCGGTAAACTCACCAGTTGAGGTCAGGTTGGTACTTTTTACCTTGTTATTTACAAGGTTTCTTTTGATACATCCAAACGCAGGTGGTTAGCCGGATTTCTTCCATGAACCAAAAACCAAATAACTAACGTACCCCCCCCGGAAATAGCCGGCCACATTGATCAGGGCTTATGAAATCGCAGTGGTTTCCCTTAAGGCCACTGGGCCGAAAATTGACCCAGCCGTAATTTCTGGGTTTCGGGTACATTAAGGGGGGCGTTGGTTGATTCGCCAACAGGCACTGGTAAGCGCTCCGGGCGACGAAGCGCTGGCGTCAGCACGATCTTCTGTGCGGCCACAGGTTTTTCGGGGGCTGATCCGTTTCGAGTGGGGCAGAAAGTGGGCGTAGAACGTGGGAAAAATGAGGTAATTTTCTTATATCAAAATACATACAGTTATGATATGTATATATTTATATACATACATATGCATATATATATATATACTGTATATATATATATATTTACCATAGAAGTAATTATTATCTGACGTTAGCTAGGATTGACAGTGCCTACCTAGGACTTCCGAGCATTTACTTGGAGTATGCACCCCCAATAGTGCGGTACCCGGTACTGGTTTTCTTCACCAGTTCTTCTTTTTCAACATTTCATCCTGAAACTTAGTGTATTTCAGATCATAGCCAATCTTAGGTATGCTTCCTGATGACCTTCGATCAAACTTGTGTGTCTAGTGGAAGACCTAAAGTGGATGCCTTGAGATGACCGTAACGTGCATCTTTGTCAACCTCAACCAACATTTTCATGACGAAAAGGTCGCGAACCAAAGACATTTTCACCAAAGAAGTCCTCAAAACGAAAGCTACTGTTGACTGAAGAAATCCTGTACCAGTTGATAGGTAGGTTAACCAATTGTTTACAGGGTTTATACTGTACATCCCAGGTGGTGCAGGATTTCTTCCATCAACAATACCAAAGTTACCCAGAAAAAGAACCCATCCATCCATCCATCCTTCCATCTGTCCATCCATCCATCCATCCATCCATCCAGGAGCATGTCGCTGTTGCTTCAACTTCTCTTGTTCGGAAACGTGCAGAAGAAGTTGCAGCCTTGCAGCAGCAGCCTCTCGTAGGTTCCAGGTGACTTGGTGAAAAATCCCGGGACGAATGATGATGGTTACAAAATCTTCAAAAGGGTGGGTTGCGAAAATTTCGGTTTCGGTAACGTGATCCTGTAACGGTCAAGTGGATGTCAGTTTGGAGAGGGGTTACAACCATAGGAAAAAATTCTGTAAGGGCGGGCGTGGTCTGCAAGTCAACCTACTGACTAGCTACTAACTACCAGGAGAGTTTTGCGTGGTTGATGCGGTGGTTGCTGGTTGCTTTCTTTTTATAAACATATGGCCACTTGTCGCTTGGGTGAAAGAATGCAGCAGTTTATTTGATATTTGATATTTGCAGATGGATATGAAATTCAACGCCAGATCCCCAACATCACCGTCACCGAAACGCTTGCAACTTTTTTCATGGCACATTGCGGTAGCCCGGATTTCATAGGCACACAAGTGGCCTGTTACAAAAATGTGACAGTCATAAACCCCAACCCTTGACTGAATATCAGCGAGGTGGCTATATGCATATACTCGGGTCATCCCATTTAGTAAATGCAAAAAATAACCATGGTTAGATTTTGTCCCCTTAATAAAGTTGTGGGACCCCTTCTAAATGTCCATAAAAAAAGGACTTATCAATGGAGTGATGCAACCATTACTTACTACAGTAACTGGGATGGCCTCAATGGGAGGGTTATAAATGGAGTGACATGACGGCCCCACTTTTTTGAATGGCCGAAAAGTTCATGGGTTTCTCTTGGGGTGAACTTTTTACCACAAAACAAGCGGAGTTCTTTCACCCTACTTCTAGCTGGCTTTTCCGGCCCACTTTGGACCCCATGTATCAGTGGCAAACAGCTGTTTCCGGCGGTTTTTTTTGACTCTCATCCAGTGGTTTGAAAACATCCCGAAGCCCGATTACCCTTTCTCGCATAATCATGGAAGTGGAAAATGACCCTCAATGAAAGGAAACTAATATTGGAGGGATCCATTTTCCATGATTATCTCTATGTGGTGGTTTCAATTTTTTTTATTTTCATCCCTATTTGGGGAAGATTCCTATTTTGACTAATATTTTTCAGATAGGTTGGTTCAACCACCAACCAGTCATGGGAGGAAGGGTAAACCAACAATCTTTTCAGCAGTTCATCACGCTTCTCCGGGCCTTCCACCCGGCTGACAGGTCTCCCAGAGCCAAAGCTGTGGAGGAGTACGACACGACGGAGACCTCGGAACCGAAGACAGGCGAGTGGTGTAGAGGGGATGCGAGTCCCTATGTTGTCTAGGATATTTGTTGGGGATGAAATACGGATCCCCAGTTATGTGGAGATTATTTCATGAGCCATGAAATAAAGGATCCTGGAACCTTAAACAACCAGGATTTCAATGGAAAGTAGGGGAATGTGTTGTTTTTTTTGACCGTGGCTCACATGAGGTCAATGACTATGCAAGGAAGATTTTTTTCGCTCTTTCCAAATTTCAGCTAGATGGTTCATTGGTGCTTTGGGATTCCTGAGATTTTGTTGTGAAAGGGATTGGGATTGTTACTTAGGGGTATCCCGATTTGAAGGCCCCAAACCACCACCGGGCCCTAAACCACCAACTAACCATCGGGGACCCGAAGCTGATTCGGTTGGAGTTCCGGGGATCAACGAGTTCCAGCCAGGCCTTTCAACCAACAGCCTTGGAAAGATGGGGGATTTTTCATGGCAAAAATTGTGGAATCCTACAGGAGGGTAAGAGGTTTTTTTCAAAAGAGTTATATATTTTTGGGGCAAGATGAAATTCCCTAAGGATCTTGACCCCTCCTATGGAAACACCAGACCCTCCTAGTGACACCCCTGGGGCCTCAATAAAGGTGTTTTTGACACCCCTTGACATCCCAAGGATACTTAGGGTTGATGACAAGTGAGTGTGTCAAAGAAACGGTCAGATGAAGAACTAGCCGAGCCTGTGAGGTCGCCAAGGGTTTATTAGGGATGATGGATGTATTTTTCGTATCCTAAATGACGAGCTGGCTGAAGAACCCCAGAATCCTCAATATCACGGGTTGGACAAAAGCAACAGCTTTCGTTTTGTGCTGATGTTTCCCACAGTGTTTTTCTTCAAGAATCGCTTTCACAACTTTCAAGTTTAGAGATCAAAATTGCAACTTGAAAGTTGAGACATTCCGAATTCTGAATGACATATCTCTGTGAAGATTGGCAAAATTAAAAAGCATATTTTTTTTGGAAAAACCTGGGTTCCACTCCAGTTTTTTTTGTAAATCTTACATCTTCTGGAATCCCTCTCCTCTCCAATCATGGTTCAGTGGAAACTCAATTGAGCAATGAAAAGTATGGAGCACTGGTTGTTTAGGGGATTTGTAGGGGATGAAATATTACCCAGTTATGTGGGGATTATTTCATAAACCAATATTGTAAGGATCCCGGCATTAAACAACCAGGATTCGTGGCTCCGTTGGAGACACGTCACTCGTCTTCCAGGGCCCTGTTTTCCACTGAAACATGATTGTTGGAGGACGAGTATAGCAAATCACTTTTCTTTTGCCAACATATATACATATATATGCAAATCCAAATTGTAGTGAAATTGGATATGGGGAAAACATGCATTTTATACTGTCAATACCATCAAAAAAGACTTAGGTAGATCTTGGAGGGTGACCATATACCTTATATATATATTATACATATATTTCACCTAGATTCCAGGTATATATTGTCCCTTGTAAATTGCTATCGCAATATATCACCCGCTACCAGAATCTGCAAAAATTGACTGATGAATAGATCCAAAATTTTGCAGCATGCTGTGATTTTTACTAGAAGACATGGAAACTTAAGCAGCATCTCCTGTACCCAAAATTGGATCCATAGGTGTACACCCCTGAAGTGTAACGAATGGTTCTTTTGAAAAGGGTGAAGCATTCAACTTTCACTTTGGGAGTGTCCACTTCTTCGAAAAAAGAGAACTGGACTTCCGAAAAAGCAAAGTGAGGTTCAACGAGGGTTACCTTCCCTGAAACTAAAGATGGAACCTAAGAGTAAGACCCCTGGAAAAGGAGATTCCTAACTTGGAAACCATCAATTCTACGTGCTATGTTAGCACAAAAAGAGGGGATGCCGTAATGCCACCTACCTCCTGAAAACCAACGATGTTAGTTCACCTGAAAAGGGAGGGAATGAATCATCTGAACCAACCATCAATTTTCGATATTCCTTTGTTTTCAAGAGGGCTGATATGATATATATATATATATATATCTATATTTGTATCTATATCTATAATTGTACCTTTGTGGTACACCCCATTTCAATGACATTATTGGTTTGTACACTTGCACACAGCCAACCCCCAACACCTGTGGTTCTGAACGCCGCATGAACCTGCCAGTGCTCGCGGCCTTGTTGGCGACCAACGATGCCAAAGTAGAGGCGTCTGGTGGATCATCGTTTCGGGTCAAATTAGCTTTCGACCTCACGAACCGACCTGGGCCCCAAAAAGGTAATTTCCCTTACCCCATGGTCAAAGCATTTGGCTAACGGTCCCCAAAAGGTGGGTTAATACAGGGCTTATATAAACCAATACATGGTAACTGTGCCATCTACTTTTGCTTCGGTTTATTTCAGGAAATTCTATATAGGTTGGTGAAATACTATATTTGTTGCCAGATTGTTTGATTCCAGCTTTAGAATTTTCCGGGTGGGTTTCAAAAAAAAAGAATCTGGTGCTCTACCCTCCGTTAAGCTAACAGCTCGCACCTGAAACACTGGGGTTGGAAGATGAGCATCCTTTTGGGTTTCGGCCTGCTGCCAGGTGCTATGTTCGTTTTTTGGGAGTGTAATCTAACCCTAGACTCCTAGACATCCAAATCTATACATCCTGGTTCCTTTTGGAAGAAAGTAACATGAAAGACTGACCCTGTTTCAGCATGTTTCATAGCCCCAGCTTTAGTGCACTATGCAAAGATTCCGATCCCCCAATATACACAAATAGGCAACTCATAGAACTTGGTGGCGAATTCTGGCAGAATTATGGGAAAGATTTTTACTACTACTGTTGATGGACGAAATTCCGCACCAGTTGATATGGAGAATCTACAATCATTTGCAGGTTTTCATACTTCTCGGGTTTTCTGCACGATTTCGTCTATCAACAGCAGATCAACAGCTATGGGGAGTATTTTTCCATCGCCCATGACCCCATGCGAATCCGGGAAACTTAAACGGACACCAACCAGCTGGCAATTCTGCTGCTAACGTGACCTTTTTTTTGTGATAGTTAGTTGTGACCCTGTCAAAGGTGAAGTTGGTGACCAACCCTACTACGTAGGGAATATTCCAAGGTCACGGGCTGAATGACCTGGTTTAGGTGTTTTCTTTTGTAACACATGGCATCTCCAGGGTGATTCTTGTGAGCTTTGGAGCTAAGAAAAGTGATGTGGAGCTGCCCCTAGTCATCTTAGCACCATTGTAGATAGTATAGATGTATATGGATGTTTCCGAAAATAGTGGGTTTTCCCCCCAAATCATCCCTTAAAAAATAGGGTTTTCCATGATTTTCACCATCCATTTTGGGGGAAACCCCCATATTTTTGGAAACACCCATATAGATATAGTATTCACTATGATACTTTATTTTTAACGATTTATGTTAACCTTTTGCCTTTTGCACCCTTTTAGATCATCTACAATGCAACTCACTCGCACCGGGAGGTCCCAGAGATCGAACCAACTTCGCCTTCCAAAAAGCCAGTGCTCTTGACGCGGTCTACACGAGGCAGACGAAAAAGGATGTTTTGGGAGAGAATCAGTCGCAGTAAGCTTGGATTGGTTCCTCATTTTTTTTCAAACAGGACTCATTGTTGCACACCCCTGGGAAATTAACATGGAACAAAAAGAATTATCTTCCAACTGCAATTTTCCGTTTTTTAAGGGCAACTGTGCCTGGTTTTGCAGGTCAAGTTGATGAACGGGTGAATGGTATAAGTTTCACCATGTTTTCTGGGCATTTGTTTGACCGCGACATATCTCCGCCGCTTGGGAAAACTTCAAATGGTGGTGAAAAGTAAGGCCCCTTTATCCAGCTTTAAGACCTATACCCTCCCAAAGTTTAACATGATAGGCCGCTGCTGAAAAGTGACATCGGGGCCCAACAGGAGCGAACTGTTAAACTTCAGGGGTCTAGCAATTTACCCAGATAAGATGAGATCCATATCAAATTGTAAGTAAATACACCATTATATACAGTAATTTACCCAGAATCTGTGGAGATAATTCTCGGAACCCTTTTCCAACTCGAAGAAACGGGTATTTGAACTCGTGACTTTGGATTGGTGGATCCAGGTGCTTCCACCCGTGACCTTTTTATCCCCTGGTGGGGGGTCACTTAACCTGTACATACCTGGAACCCAAATGACGCTTGTTTTGAATGGAGTTGGGGCCTTCTTTTGGAGGCTTCTTTCACCCCAAAATAAAGGATATTCACAGGTTCCAGGTATATATACTTATGGTGAGGGGAGCCCAAAATATATACTAATAATACAGAAGATGGTTAAGTGACCCTTTCAAAGGCCAAGTCTCCAACTAGGGGAGAAAAAGGTCACTTTGAATCACCTGGGATACAGGTATAGTACATACATACATACATACATACATACATACATACATACATACATACATACATACATACATACATACATACATACATACATACATACATACATACATACATACATACATACATACATACATACATACATACATACATACATACATACATACATACATACATGCGTACATACATAGACCGTCGTTCCTTCTCTTCAGAAAACCTCTCAAGTTCCCAGTTTTGGTTTGGAGGCGGAAAACCGGATGCCTTGGCGCAATGCTTAGACTTTGCCCAGTGGGCCAAGCACCAAGGAGCCGAAATGGTGGTTTAGTAAGGGAAATCCCCTTATTTCACTCAAATCTAGGCTGGTGAAATACTATTCCATTTGGCCAAATTTATACATTACACCTATATTTTACATATCTAGGCAAGTTACTATATACAATTCCCAAACTTCAAGGGCATTTTTTTTGGGGGATTCCCTTACTCTTAAACACAGGGAACTAACATATCCCACCAAACTGGAAAAGGAAAATCATCGATTCAAAAGTGCCGGCTTGAAGAAGGTTTGTTAGTTCCTGGGTCCTTGGGTCGGGTAACAAGTTTTGAGTTTTTCAATCGGTGATTTTGAGAATGAGGTGAAACATCAGATGTGCTGGATTAGTAGTGATGTCGTTCTTCAAGGGAGCGTTGTTTGCCACGAAATGCTTTCCCGGCTACCATGGGAACCCACAACCTTCATTTTTAGGGGTTACAACTCATATTTTGGGGGTTTCATGGGGTCCAGGGGTAGTTGCGAATTACACCGGTAACTTCGGTTGATTTTACTTATTATGGTGCCTTCTTAACCCAATTGCAAGGGGTAAGACTCAATTTCCAAGGGGAAACATGATCTCGCATGTGACTTGCATTTGTGAAAACAATCGGCAAGAAAACAGCTAAGAACGGTTTTGCAGGCTATTGTCTTAACAAACCGAAAAGGGTAGTATCAAAGCGGACTGCACAGCCCTTTTGAGGTGTTTGCCAAGATTTTACAAATAGAATTTCAGTACTACCCCCTGAAGTTTAACATAGCCTCTGATAACTTACCTTCCCAGTAGGAAAGTAGTCTTCCAACCACCATTTTTCACGGGCGAACTGTTAAACTTCAGGGGGGTATGATTCTTGACTTGTAGTAGTCTGGTGCCGTTTTAGCAAGCCTTAAGAGGAACAGCACAAGAACAGATCTTAACACTGACCTTGGCCCAGCCAAAAAACAGGTCATCAATATACCCTATAAGTGGGTGGCAACTGAAGGTTTAGATTGGGATTCCCGAGCCGGGAGTAGATCCAACATACCCTTGGTCCCTTGCAAACTTGATCTCGTGGGGTTTTCTAGAAATGTAAGGCAAATAGCTAGTGCTCAACAAAATCGGGGAACGGAAAAAACATGTTAGTGGTGTTGTGAAGCTTTATTTTCGAAAAACCCATGGTGCTTGATAGGTGGGAGGTGTACATGACCAAGCTTTATACCCGATCAGTATTAACAAAAGTTGAAAAAATCCAAAGTTTTTTGTTCTCGCGAGCTGAAGATGGGGTGTGTCACCCACCTCCGAAAAAAATGGCTGAAGATGGGATATTTGTATAGGGTGGTTCCAGAGGGAGGGAATCCCAAGGAAAAAAAACATTTCCATGGTATCATTTTCAGTAGCTATGATCCATTCCTGCAAAAATTTACCGGGTGTTTTCCATCCCCTTCTCGAGAATTTTCCCCAAGGGTTTTGAAAGGGGCGCTTTTTGCACCACTTTCGCTATTAAAACCCTTGGGTTTTGGTGGTGCGGACGGAAGGGCGCAACAGAGCTGGAAGTATCTATCTAAAAACACTTGATAACAAGGAGATAGTGTTAATGGAAAAAATCCTGCTAACCAGTTGATATGGTACATATTCCATTATTTACGAGGTTTTATACATCCAAACTGTGGTTAGTCGCCGGATTTCGAACGAACCATCAAGAGTAGGAGCTACCGGGCCCCGAAGGTTTCAATCAGCACATTTTTTTTCCGGCCCTCAAAGGTTGACATGTGGAAGTTTCCCACATGTCGACGGTGGAACTTTCAGACTATGTGCAAAAGAACTTACCCTCCCTGAAACTGACATTTTCGCACCTGAAAAATTGATGGTTGGAATGCAAGTTTCCTTTCGGGAAACCCTTTGTGCAGGTGCTTTTGCTGTTAGTTTCAGGGAGGGTAATTTTTTTTCCTGCTTCAGCAGGTTCATTTCAACCCTTATTTGCTAAGGCCCCAAGTGATGTAACTGGGTAAAATGGCCACACGTCCGAAAACGAACGAACGGCTGGACCCCAGAACTTGATAGTTTGTAGATGTTTTTTTTCAAGAGTCCAAGGGGCCCTTTTTCTTCAGGTTTCATGTTAGTTTTTCGGGGGTGTCGTCCTTGGATTTTTCCAAGATCCCCAAGAAATTTCCTTCCAGTTTGGAGGGGGAGATGGGATGGTTGGAGAAAAACATGGAGAACGGGCCAGGAGTGGAAGGAAAAGAAGTGACCAAGCTCTTTATGAGTTCCTTGGATGCAGTGCTGTGACTTTTTTTTGTTGGGGGGGGGGTTGGTTTTCAGGACATATTTCCCGGTGAAAGGTGTGTGTTCAATCAAAGCTGCCTTCAGAATTGTTTTTTGTAAAGCTTGGATCGATCCAAGGGTCAAAAATTAAGGCCTTATTCAGGGAAACCCATGGGTAGGTTAAGGGATTTCCAAAGCCTCAACGGGATGTTTTTGCGATGGACCATCCCACGGTAGTTTCGGTGTCACCCGGTCACCCGCATCCTGGCATTTCTGTTCGTGGTGGGAGGAGAATTTTTTGCATCTCAATTTGTTAAAAAGCCGTTCATTTTCCACGAAGTTGTGGTGCATTTTTTTTTTCATGTCCAAATCTCCCCCTTGAGTGGTGAGATTTGGATTCTTCAAGATCCAAAACGCGTTTGAGTTGTTTTGGTACCCTTTGAGAGGCAGCCGAAAAAAAGGGTCCGGACTCTCCGGTCATGCGGTCCATGTTCATGTTTGAGGTCCCTTCACCTTTAGCTGGTTGAAACGACCAGCGTTTTTTATTTCGAAGTGCTCGGCAGAACGTCCCGGGACTTGTAATTAAGCGGTTAATAGCTTAATAACCATGGCTAGTTTTTGTTTTCTATAACTGTTTTTTCTTCTCCAAATGGCCTTTCATGGCTTATAAATGGGGGTGAAACTAACTAACTGACTATCGAACTAACTAACTAACTAACTAACTAACTAACTAACTAAGTGGGATGATCTTGCAATGAATTTGCTGCAAGTAAAAAGTTATGCTTCACTTCTCAAACTAGCATGGATCTGAGCAGTTGAAATTCCTGTGACTACGTAGTAACTTGGATGTCCCGTTGGAAGTTAGGATCAATGGTGAGTAAATGGGTTATAACCTACTTATAAATGGGGTATATTGGGGTTATAGCCTACTTACTAACCTTTTACTAACTTCCTGGGACATCCTAGTAGTCATAGAAGTCATTCCACAGTAGTTATACCACCCTCAACTGACTGCAGGACAGAGTTTCTCGCACAATGCACAAAAGGCCTTTGACGTTCCTAAACCCCCCTAGTTGACTGGATAGATTCTAAAAACTCTGCCTTTTTGACAATTCCACCCTTCATCGCCAAAGA
This sequence comes from Breviolum minutum Mf 1.05b.01, assembly GCA_000507305.1. NCBI lineage: Eukaryota > Dinophyceae > Suessiales > Symbiodiniaceae > Breviolum > Breviolum minutum. The sequence continues at coordinate 4,776 of DF245137.1, read as the reverse complement.
TTTCAGGTAAATGGAGGAATCCTCACCTATACAAGCTCTATGGATACGGCTTATCTAAGGGAAAATTTGCCCCTATAAGGCTTAGTAACTTAGTACTTGCCTGAAACTTTTGGTGACTTCATAGTATTTGTTTCTTGACTGCTTCTTTTTCAGGGGAAAGTTCGAAATAACCCCGATCCCAACGTATCCCTAAATATGGGAAATCCCACTAGAAGCCCTACATAGTGGGTATTCATACATGGGGGTTTCAGTTAGGGTTGTAACCCAACTGATCCTAACTTATACCAACTTCCAACGAAACATCCTAGCACCCAAGACATGCCCCAAAAAAACGTCAACTTGGCTCAGCGCCGACTCAGGTACTTGCAAGGTTTCACCTAATGCACCCAAGAAGTATGTGGAGATGTGCAAGGGCTTAGAGTTAGGGTCACCCAGCGGGAGATTAAAAAAAAAAACAGGGCCCTTCAGAAAGGTTGGTAATGGAGCCCTTCCGGAAAGGTGGTTGTTTAAGGGATTGGTTGGGGATTAAACTACAGTACCCAATTATATGGGGATTATGATAAACTGACTGATGAAACTTCAAATATTTTTGGAATTTTCAAAACACAAACCTTGGGGATTCATGATCCAATTTGACGACTTACTTTTTCAGATGGGTTGGTGAAAAACCACCATGTAGTTTTGGTGCGCGAAAAAAACCTTTTGCCAATGAAGGTGGCAGAAATAAATGAGGGGATACTGGTATCTTTCATATTTATCTGGGTGGTGGTTTCACATATTTTTGGAATTTTCACCCCGAACTTTTGGGAAGATGATCCCATTTTGACGGATATTTTTCAAAGGGGTTGAAACCACCAACTAGTTATATACTTAAATAAACAACGATTCCCAAAAGACAAGATACGGCTTGTATATTTCGGGGTCCAAGAACTGTTTGTATTTTCGGACTTTCGATTAAGAAAAACGCTACGGGTCTGTATTTTTGTTTGATTTTGTCAATGGTGATGAAGAATAAGGGGGGAAATCCACTTAAAACGCACAAGACAATTCAGTGAATTTGGGTACATAGAGAATGTTGAGATTCATGACTTGCAATTTGTTCGATGTTCCAATTTGGTTTGGTGAAACAACACAGAGGCTGAAACTTCCCAAATCAATCTGCGGGAAGACACCGGCTGCCAAAAAATGCATCACTATGGGATATTCAAATTGGGAACAGTCATGGACAAGAACATTGATGAGTTCTCTGCCATGTATGAGGCTTGTGCTTCCGACCCCCAGTGCTTCCACGTCTTGTTGGGACAGACGCCCTCACGTGGACCCAAGACTTGACACCGTTTCAGGATCCCCCTGGCGATCCATGGAAAAAGTGGCACCTGTTAAAATGAGAGTGTGAATTCTTGGATAGATTTGACCAGATACTGTTGATGGTTCAGAAATCCGGCGGAAAGCCCACCTGTTATCTATGAAAGCCGCAAGAAAAATGGGAGATTCTCCATATCAGCTACTGACTGCTGGGTTTCTGAACCATCAACGGCATGTCCAACAAAACCACCAAAAACTAAAGCCAAGAACTTGGTCAGCGGATAGTTGGATGTACCCCGATCCCACGTGGACCCCCTATGGAAAATCCCAATATAGGCCCTATATAGCGGGTATTTATGGGTTACTGTATAATCACCAAGAATCCCTGAGAACACCAGCTGAATATCTACTTTTAAGCTGACATAGATGATCCAGACTTTGAACCCTTGGGTTTTGTTGACACGCCACACATCCACCATAACACCATACCCAGGCCCAGCAATGAAGAGTACGGGCCCCGTTTTGTTGTTTAGGGAATTTGTTGGGGATAAAATACGGATCCCCAGTTTTTGTGTGGATTATTCCTTAAACCAATATTGTAAGGCTCCCGGAACCTTAAACAACCTACGTATGGACCATGGAAAGTAAGTTCCCTTGGTTTCTTTTCGTGGGCTCATCAGACCTCATGCCTTGGGTAGGTCTGAATTGAAAGTCTTGGAGAAGGTGTCGCAGCCGCGACAAAACATCGGTTCGAATGGGATCTGGTAGGCCAAAAATGAAAGACTGCCAGCCATGAACTATGCTAGGGGTATATGTAGTGGGTTTGTGAAATATTTTGTTTTTGGAATTTTCAACCCGAAACCTTGGGTAGAAACCAGAACTATGAAATACATTTAACAATAGAATATTTTCAGACAATAAATCATCATAATCTTCATTAGATAATTGAGTTTTAATAATAACAGAATTATGATTTAAATATTTTAAATATGAATTTGGATACATTTTACAAAATGAATCTTTCCAATCATAACCCCCAGGAAGCCAGTATTTAATCAGACTAGTTTCTATTTCATATATAGCAATACATTTTCTCATCCAATATCCAACTTGTATTATTTTTTGTCATTTTTTAGAAATATTTATCATCATTAAATTTAATACAATGAAAATCAGTCGGATGATAAATTGTTTGAACCATAAACAATGACTATTGAATATTTTCACATACTATATCTTTTTTTTGATATATCCATGGACTAAGATATTTATCAATGAAATCAATTAACATGATATCATTATTTATGTGTTTTTTTTAAGACATATTTATTATTTCATTCCATCCAAATCGTTGTGTATGTAAATAATCATTATCGATATTTAAATTTTCATATACATTGAGGGTCCATCCAGCTGGCCCGAAAAGACACTTGGAAAACGGTCCAATTTTTTAAGACTACCCGCATCGAATCAGGCAGCGCAATCAGGCAGGGCCTCCAGAATCAAAAACAGAGCATGCCACACATGAAGTGTGCAAGTTTCAAAGCAGTCAGGTTCATATGAATGTACCAATACTCCACCTTTAGTGACACAGACAGAAGCTCGTCCCGTTCTGCCAAACATTGTGAATTGTTTTGCACTCGAGGTCAATTAGAGGTAAGTCTTGCTAATTAAAAAGGACATCACGAAGAATCTCTGTACAGGACATCCTGACACATATGTGAAACGCCCCGTGACCCCACGACATCAAAGTTGCAGGTACCTATTATCACAGCAGTTTGAAGACCCTAAGAACTTTCATGGTTATCATCATCATCATTGATTTATGGGGTGACAAGGGGCACGCATGGAAAACCATCCTCCACAAATTTTCGAATGTCTCTTCCACCTGAGATCACCCATCGTGCAAAACACTTTGGGCAACAAGGGACATCTTTCACATTGCGAATGGTGTGCCTGAACACATAAATTGTGAGCCGAGTCCGAAGCATACTCAGCTCACTCTCTGTCATCCTGCCGCGTGGTGTGTACAATGCATTCCAATTACATGTCAGAAAATGCGGCTGATCCGGTGTGAATTGCAAATGGCTTGCATATGTGTTCAAGGGCCGAGAGATGGTCACAGTACCACCCTCAAACCAACACAACAGCGTCTGTACATCGACCACTTGTGGGTCCGGACGAAAATCATCCAGTATCGCAATTTGACATTCAGGAAGGCTCAAAAGCGAGCAGGAGCCTTTGGATGGGCCCCTGAATACCTTGCATGCGCAACAAGTGCGTTGGGAGGTTGCATTGCTTGTCACATGTATCCTCGAATGGTGTGGAAGTATCTTTCAATAGGAGGAGCGGGCCTGGAAGTTGGTATAAAGGGAAAGTGTGGCATCCTCTGTTTTTATCAAGTGGTACATAGGCAGAGAAAGCCTGCCTTAGGAATATCAATGGGACATGACTTCTCCATGCTGAAAATGCAACAGTCGGAAATAACTAGGCACAAGTGAAGGTACTTGGTCATATATGAGTTGGAGCGGCTTCACCAAAAAAGANGCTAAATGGGTCACCTGTATGTCCGTGGAATAGTGGGCTTCCTGGAATGCCGTGAGCAGAATCTGTTGGAGTTCTTCTCGGGAGGGCGCCGAAGAAGACGGCAACCCGCTGATGGTCACAAAGTAGCTCTTCTGCATGGTTTGCGAGTCGATGCGGACGAGCTTTCCATGAGCATCTGCCTCGGCCTTGACCCGCTTGCTTTTGACAGCACTAACTAAACGGGTAGCCAATTCCTTCGGAATCAGTTTCATAGCGGCGGATATAAAGTCATCCTTTTTGTCATTTAGCTCTTCCTCTGTCAGCTGTCCTGTGGACACAGACAAGACATCTTTCATAATTGTCGCAACTGTCAAGCTATGGAGTTCTTGCTCTGTCTTTTTCTCGAGCACGGCACGAACCAAGGTGTTTATGGTCTTCTGGCTCAAAAAGTCGAAGCGCGGTGCAGGCTCTTCTTCCTCCGGTAAAGTCACTACAGCTAGCCTGCCATCTTCGCAAGGACCAACGTCATCCAACTGGGAAGCAGGCTGTTTGCCGTAGAGTCTGCGTCGTTTTATGGCAAGCAAGCTCATAGAGTCTGGGTCACGTCATTGAGCCTTTGAGAAAAACTACGTGCACTAAAGAGCCAGGGCGGCCATGCATTCAACACATCCGAACTTGCCAAACAAATGTCGGTATCAGAATTTGCCTTGGAATGATACGTAGTTGGTCTGGCTATCAAATGTACACTTCCTCTCACAAGCAGCCATGCGTTCCAGAAATAATAGCACAAACAAGTCAAGCCAAAATTGCCAAAAAGAAACATCGGTATTAGATCATTCTGCATGTAGATGATAGGTGAATGTCAGTCTGCCTATCGAATGCAGAGGGCCTTTCACACATAAGCAGCCGCGTCTGCAGCTGAGCCATTGGCACAGCAACGTGCCC
>DF245136.1:0-20357 GCA_000507305.1 Breviolum minutum Mf 1.05b.01 | reverse complement strand
TTTATTTTATTCCTACCAAAATCAATCATAATAACCCAAAAATTTCACAGAGAATCTAAATATCCAAATAAAATTTATTTAATATATATATTTTTTAATTTAATATTTCTTTTTAATATTAAAACAATAAAATATATAATAAATTTAAATTTATTAAATAATCTATTAATATTATTATTTTCTTATTTCTTTGTTAGCACTGCTTCCTGCGCTGGTTACAGAATGGAATAACTCTCATGCAGGTTTCGGACATCAGCTTTCTTTTTATAACAGGTATTGCTCGGTAAGTAAGGTTGGGTTCCCAGACCGCGGGTCTTTGGGGTGAAGCCGTCACCCCTTCATCACAAACCAGGGAACCAAACAAACAGCTAACTGGAGCCAACTAACCCCACTTCAGTCTGAGCAATACACTTGGGCTGATCTTCCGAAACCTGCTCGGCTCCCAACTAGCATCTCACCCCTGCGCCACTAAGCAGGTAGACCTGGGTGCCAGATAAGTATGGACAGAGAGTCAAATCAAGAGAAATCAAAAAAACAAGAACTGCCAAGCTGAGTTTTAAATGCAAAAGGCTGAGAAGGCGAAGCATCAACTTTTCACCGAGTGGGTTTGGTGAGCCAAGGAGGGTGTTCTCCTGGCGGATGCAAAACGATGTGTCGGCCAATTGCAAAGAAGTCGTTCAAGCTACAGCGAAAACGAGGATAGGCCCTCCATTGATCCAACTTGTCGCGACTAAGATTGTCCGCCCAATCATTTAAGTGTCCAGGAATGTGGGACATAATCAGCTGGACATGGTGTTGGAAGGCCAAGGTGGAAATCATCTGTAGAAAAGTCGTCGTGGGCTCTTTCGTGCTCAGCATCTTATTGATCCCTGCTTCTGCTCCTGTATTATCTGAGCTTGAGGGCAGACACAGCTGAAGTTCTTGAGAAGCCAGACGCCTGATAGCCATCAACAGAAGTGCCAGCTGCGCTAGGACCTCAAACGCAGAGATGTACTTTTGGGCATCCTTTTTGAGTCCAGGAAGAAAGTGCCGAAGTTGATCCATTGTGAATTGCTCGCTGAACCACATAGCCTGGGAGGAAGTCACGATCCATCCACCAATTCCAAAATTGTTGGACTCAGCAAAGGCGTCTGCTGCAGCTCGCATGATCTTTGGCTGAGGCTGTGCCAAGGGGTAGATATGGACCTGTCGCTTCAAGAGTGAAAGAAACCACTGGACCTTTTTTCGAGCCTCCTTGGTGAGCTGAAAGTGTTGTTGTAGAGGCACTTGAACTCGAATCCATTCCAGTTTGGTGGTCTTGGGCGCCAAGGGAATGTCCAACTTTGAGGAGATGGGCTGGTGAGAAACCTCGAGTACTTTACCACCAATCGGATGTGAGAAATGTGGATGTGTCTTCGCTATGGTGGCCTGTGTATCGAGGCACTCGACAAAGCTCCTCCAAGAGCCGGCTGGGATGGAAAACAGAATCGCTGGAGGGGAGTACAAGCACTTAAATATCTCGGCAAGATGAGGCCGAAGGTATTTGGCGATGGAAGTAAACCAAATCAGCATTCCTAAGAGTTGCTGCATTTGCTTTTCTGTTACGGCTTTGGCTTCAAGGCTTGCCTGTAGAAGTTTTTGGAGCCGATTCACCTTATCGTGCATCAACTGGACGGTCATGGTGTCCAAGTTGATATTCCAACCAATCCAAGAGATTTAAAAGCCGAATTGGGCTTTTTTCCAACTAATGGGCGTCCCAAGGATCATCAAAAAGACAATGGTGAGCCAAGCGTGGTCTCCAAAGTGCGGTGTTGGAGATAACAGCAGAATGTCATCAACGTAGATAAAGAGACGATGAGGAGCTCCAAGTACTGCATGAAGAAGACGAATCAGCAGGGATCCCACTCTGCTCCACCAAAAAGCTGAAAATTTGCCGCCAAAATGAGCCACTTTGTAGTGGTATAGGGCACCTTGGAAAGCAAATGCTACTAGTCCTTGGTCTGCTTCGGCTAATCGGACTTGCTTGTGGGCTGCACGAATGTCTAGCGAAAGAGCTGTCCACTCTCGTCCTGTGGTTTGGTCAGAAAAAGTTGCTCGAACGTCTGCAATGGTCGGGAGCACCATAGTTTCTGGAAGGTGGCAATGTTGATTCACATTGCAGCAGGAGCTGTCCAGTACAAGATGAGGAGCTTTGCCTGGGGCTTGCACCACATTGAGCTTCCCAAGACCCAGATGCGTCCATCGCCTTTTTGCTTCGTCCAATCCTCCTGGTATTTTTTCTACCCATCCTTGTCGGATCTCTTCCTCAATGAGGGATTGTGTGAGTTAAGGATCTGTATCGGCTCCTGCCCAGTTACCCTCACACACTGCTAACGGGTCAACCGACTCGTCATCAGCAGGAGGTTTGCGAGGCCAAATGGAAGAAGGCGGGATTGGGTGAATCATTCCCGTAGGAACTCCTGCTTGTAAATGATGGTGAAGCGTGGTGTCGGCATCCTTAGTCCACACAGCGAGTTGTTGTAGGAGACCGAGGCGAAAGTGTTGACCTGAAGGAATAGGCCAATCGGCAATACCTCCTTGATTCTGCAACCAGTTATCCATTAGTTGACGCAGCGGGTTCAGGTCATGGTCTGTCAAAGGAGCATCCTCTTTTTGTTGCTGAAGATGTTGAAGAACTCTTTCTTGAAGTCCACTACGTTTGCCAATTTCCAGCCAACGCTGACATAGGTCATGCAAGCGATCTGGTTGATGTGCTACCGACCAATCTCCTAAACTAGGCAAACCTCCACCATCATTAACATGTCGTTTCTGCAGTGTCTGAGCTGGGTGTTGCAAAGGCTGGGACCAAGGTGTAGTCGAAGTTCCTGAGGAGCATCTCTTTGTCATAATCTTTGCCAGAGCAAAAGCCAATCATTCGGGGTATTCTGCTGTTTCTGAACTCAACCAGGTGTTCAAATCTGTCTTCACCCCTGCAAATGACGGATGTCGGGGTGAGCATGTACACCAAGAAGCTAAAATCTTGATGTCTGGAGAGTTGGAGCACAAGAGCCACGATTTGTTAAGCTGCATACCCCAATGACAAGCTGCTACGTTGGAGCAGTGAGCCCCCCAATCTTTCAGCATCTCTGTATTCTCTGGAAGGAGAAGGGTCATAACCGATGGGGGCGTTTCCCACCCCATCAACGCACCTTTTGTGAAAGCAGCCTAAAGAAGTCGACGACCTCGGCTGTGGATTTCTTCTTGAGAATCAAGGTGTTATCGTTGGGATTTGGTGAGATTGGCTCGTCCGTACGGTTCGGTTGGAGTCCGTAAGGCTCGAGGCCCATTCGGCTTCAACTTGAGTCTGCTGCACTCTTTGCAGGGTGGGGCGGCCCAAGCCCCCCCCACAAATCCATTCCAAGTAGAGTGTAAGAGGATTTCAAAACTGGCGTCGTTCAAAATGTCAAAACCCAGCTCGATATCACAAGGTGCTAGCACTGCTACTTGGAGTTTGACACATGTATTGAAAATGGGGGCATTCTTGCCCGAAAAAAGGTCAAGGAAAAACCGTTGTGACGTGACCAAGCTAAAAGAGCCTGGCGGTGGAGAAATAGGATGTGGCACCGTAGATTTGGAGGCCATATCTGGTTGTTGTGCCAAACCACCAGATAGCCTTTCACCGTCTAGTCAAGTCTTGTTGCCATGAGCATGCGCTCCGTGACGTTGGCCACATGGACGTCCTTGGACTTTGACAGCGCATGCGTGGTGAAATTTGCAACTCTTGCTTGAACATTTGCAACTCTTGCTTGAACAGGTGCCCTTCTGATATCTCTGGCACAAAGTTTTCTTTTGCCCCTGCACCCACATGAAGCTGCAAAGATCCACTTGAGGAGTGGTGCCATCTTGGTTCTCCTTCAAGCGCGGCTTCTTGGTAGGAGGTTCCTCTTTGGGGTGTTTTTTCGGCGGGATTGGAGGCTTGGGTTGAGTGGTCTTCGGGCGTGGCTGAAGAACCCCATACATATCGGCCCGAGCCGATGACAGTTCGTGAAGGGCATCATCCAACTTCCACTTCTGATTAACCAAAGCAATGAGCTCTCCCCAAAGGAACTTGTCTGCTTCCAACATCTCATGGAGGTTGACACTACGTAACATGCTTTCGGGTGCGTGTCTCTTCATGGCCAATGAGAAGAACTTGTCGTCATACTTCTTGAAGTTGTGTAGGTGGGCAGCGCCACACATCACCCAGGCGTTGCGGAAGACTTGCTGGGTACGCATCAGCCTCTCAGCGGAGAGTCTCATGTTTTCCACTGGGATCTCTGGAGTTTCATCAAGAAGTGAGCCCAGGATTTGGGCCGGCCTTGTGAGTCTTGGCCTCTGTCATTTCTTGGTACTGCTTTTAGGACATGCGAATCTGCCAGGGGATGTACTTAAGAGTCTGCCCGGGCTTCAGAGTGTGGTACACCACTGAAAGAAGTCGGATGGATGGAGTGGACTCTGAAGTCAAGAGTTCCCCCGGGTAGTTGGTGGCAAACTGTTCCATCAACTGGGTGACCGCTTCTGGCGTCAACCGAGGTGGTGCAAGTTCATTCCACATGGGTTGCGTGAGTGGTGTGGCCACCGTAGACTGCACTGCAGTTGCTTGCTGAGTAGCTGTCAACTGCTGCACCACCATTCTACATTGTGTTAGCAACCTGCGAAGTTTACCAGCGGCCACTGTGGTAGCTGGGTCTTCCAGAGAACTGTCAACACCCAGCTTGGTCCAAGTGGTGCTGGGTACTTTCTGCAAAAGAGAGTCTCCGTCTGTGGATGTGGCAAATGTGAAAACTAAGTCCGAGATCGTCACAAAGCCTTCATCTTTCAGCCAAGTTTGAAGTTCAGAAGGCACAACCAGCTCTGTGAGCATGGATTGAAAATCTGCTCGGCTATCCATGGAGGTCATGGCAGGGGATATCGCGGTGAACTATTTTATATTGAAATGTCAAAACACAAGCAAACAAAGCGACGATGTGTCTGAGAAACTCGAAAAACTGGCCAATGGGACTGCAAAAAAAATGAAATCTGAGGCGTCAGATACCTGCTGTCACTGCGAGACTGGTAGCCGAAAAAAAAAACATATGAGTCACTGATGGCACAAGCTGAATGCGCTGAAAGAAACAGGTGTCAAGTTTCCAAGGAAACCAAGATTTGTCTGCTGAGACTTGAAAAAAAACCTTTAAAGGCAGTCTGCAACTGAGGGTGCCGGCGGGCAAAATGGCAGGTAGCACCTGCCAGGCAGATGGCATCATCCCGAAAAACAAGTGAAAGTACTGAGGTGCAGGATTTTCAAAGCCGCCAAAAAATCTATGAGGTTCCGTCAGGGTCTCTCTTGGAAAATGGCCCCCTCAACCCCCCTTTTTTGGCCCAGAATGGGGGGGTTGAGGGGCCCAATTTTGGTGTGTTTTCGGGCCCCGCTTTTACACACCTCAAAACAGCAAAAAATTTGGAACCCCACGGAACCTTATACAAAAAAATTCCCCCACAGGAATCGCCCCAGTTTCTAAAAACTCGGGTGCTTCCCACAACGTGCTTTTGCAAATAGGGCCGGCCGGAAAGAAACTGAGGGATCAGAAGCATAAAAAAAACTAAGTCAGGGAAAGCACTCAGCGAATCAGAGGGCTCCTTTTTTATGACGGCTGGAAAGTGTTCATCAAAATCGCACGGTGGTCTAGGGCTTTGCGACATGCTGCTCGACGACACGGCCATTGAGCATCGGAGATCGAAATAACCTTTGCACTGTCTTTAAGTGTTGCCCCGCAACATGTAGTCCACAATTTGTCTTGAAAGGAAAAGGACATCTTTTTGTCGCGAGAGATGGATGCCAAAGTAGCTGCGTGGCAACATCCCGAAAGCCCATTTTGGATGACAATCTGAGTGTGGGTTTTTGCGAGTATCTCTTCTTGATGCGAGGAAGATGTACTTGAAGAGGAGCACGTTGAAAGCGAGTCTGAGCTATCAGACTCGTGCATGTCCAGCATCACTTGTTGCTCCAAAGTATCCAGGTGAGAGACACTCGGTGGTTGTTGAAACCGAGAAATTCTGGCATCCAGAGGTAAATCAATGTTTTCGGGGAAGGTTTTGAAAGGAAGCTCAAAGGATGGCTCTGCCAAAGGAGTTTGCCCACCACGTTGCATAGGCCGAACTGGTCTCCAGCCCTCACGTGTAGCTTTGGAAACTTCTTGTTGTAACCAAAGGGCATCCACTGTATCGTCCCGAGAGTACAATTGGGCCGAGTCTGAAGGTCTGTGATGACCTTGAAGCTGACGAGCCCTCAAGGGTAGTCTTAGTTGTGCCGCAGCTGACAAAAGCGTCACCTTCAAGGAATGCAGGGTGTAGTTCTGAGCTGCTGACGATTTGATGATTGTCCCTTTCCAAGGTGTTTGAATGGCCCACCTGAGGGCTCGAAGTGCCGCTGAGTATGAAAGTGGTGCCTTCATTGACGGTGAATGGTAAGAGTCAAGAACAGGAATAGCAAAATCCGGTTGGAAGGGGTGGGATCTGGCGATTGATGCCTGCAGTGCTATCAGCCAGTGATGGACCCAACTTGATCTCGAAGAGAACGCAGTCAGCCCGGCCAAGATCACGGCAAATGGTTGTCCAACCTTGGTGGTCTTGGTTACACGACAAAGGCCACGAAGTGTGTTGGGGGCCAAGTTCAAAGTCTGGAGCTCGACCCTCTGAAGATCGGCGTACCGAAGACTGGACCAGATAGCCAGGAGAAAGCCCTTTCAGCCAGTCCGGAGAACTAGGATCTGACACTGTCTCTTCCCAACGTGCCAGAATCATGAAAGGCAATGGTACTGCTTCTCGTCGATCTTTGGGCACCCCAGTACCCTTGCAGAAATTGGAAATGAGAGCTCCTTGTAAAAGGTCAGTCAGATTTTGCATCAACGCTGTTTTGGCTAGCCACTTCAAACTTTGTAAAAGATGAGGCGGTTGTATACGAATGCCTTGTGCATCATGTTTGGCAGCTTCTCTAGCTTGACAAAGAATTGCAACCAGCGACTGCAGCGAAAGACTCTCCCAGGTCACTTCAAAAAATTGCATCCACACGATCATCGTTTGGATTCCTTTGCTGTAGAAGGCACAGAAGTTGAGTCACCACTGTCTTAAAGGTGGGTTGGTGTGCGAACTCACAATAGATAATGGAAGCAGATTTGATCTCTAGGATCAAAAATGTCAGCCAAACTTCATACTGTTGCTTAGCTTTGGACCAAGTCTGCATCGACGTTTGAAAACAAAGTCGGGAGACCCGGCAAATGTCCGGTGGTGATGACGTTGGCATGACCAAGCCCTTCACCGGGACCACTGCAGGCTCAACTTCTAAGGCTTGCGCTGATGTCTTTGGGGTGTCTTCTGGTTTGGATTGCAAACTACGAGGAGGAGGTCTCGGCGAAGGGACACGAAGCGGAGTGCCCTTGAAGACAGGAGCAGCCCGTCTTGGTGTTTGCCCAACCTGTGGTCTGGGTAGTCCCCCCAAAGGTCGCTGCGGTGTACACAACTTCTTTGATGGTCTAGGTTCTCCTCTTTGTGGCCACTGAACGATCCATGTTAAGGTGGGGCATTCCACAGAGTCATCAGAGGAGGCGTCCATGAGTATAACTTGAACCCAGCTTTGAAAAAAAAAACAAACAAAATCAACAAGCGTGAAGAACATCGAGGTGCTAATCCAATGCGACTGGAGAGCTGTAACCCCACGACAACAAAAAAAAAAAGGGGCAGCGAGCCTAGGAAAGAGGTGTTGCTCTCGACATCTGTGAGGCATCCTCGAGTCCTGGAGAAGTGGATGAAATACAACTCGGAACAGGAAGCCCATGAACAATAGGGCTTGGAAAGAGAGAAAAAACACCGTGAGTACAAACTCGTGACATGCAAGCGGCACCTCAGCAAAATGGAAAACAAAACGGGAAGCCATTTTAACTTCTTTTGGCAAAATGCTGTCGCGGCCAACCAGCCTTGAAAAGGCATTGTGTCATCCTTGACACCAAGTAAGATCTTTCTTCCATCCCAAAAACTCCCATAACGCTGCATCTGTAAGATGCATGGGATTTCATGTCAAAATCTGCTTTGCCTAGTCCAGATCCAAAATCTGCTCAGGACTCATAGGTCAAATTGGTCCAAAGGAAAAACATCTTGCGATGAACCAGCAGCGGCCTGACGACGGAGTGATTCTTCTAAATGTTCATGCATCCGTGTCTGCAGAAAATCCCAGTCAAAGGTCCCGTCAGCAACCGGTATGTCCTGCACATCCATTTCCAGCGGTGGAGTGAGTTTGACAAACCCTTTCTCTGTTTGGAACCCTCCAATCTGCATCAGATTGGGGGCTACCGTTGACTGGTGTTCTGCCCAAAGGCGCTGTGCTTAGACACATTTTGGGCATACGACACGCCCTTGATCACAGCGGGTGCATATCGCTGATGGTGGAGCATTGTAGCCTTCGCATGCTTCGCACCACGAAGCCGTGATCAGGCCACACTGGGTGCATGGCATACATCCATTGGTTTCGATGGACTCCTTGTGCAGCCCCCGTGTCTGCATAGCGTATGCCTCTTTGGCTCCTGGAGTTGTAAGCCTTTCCTCATAAGCCAAATCCTCAATGCGAATGGTGGGATGGTCTCGATGGAACTTGGATGCTGCCTTACCAAAGGCTTCCCAGTTCACAGGGTCCAACAAATTGGCCATGGCAACCAAGGACTTCTCAAGACTGTCAGAGGAAATTGAGAATGAAAGATCTGCGAATCGTAAGAATACAGCCAAGGTGAAAATTTACCCTAGAGTGCATGCACATGGATTATCCGAAAAAAAGGTTTTCCAGACAACTGAATCACTCAAAAAAACAAACTGGTGGTCCTGTGTCCAGCTCTTGGGTGTCCAGTAGCTCCAGATCAATGGGAGACATTGGACGGTGATTCCACCTTGTATACAAAGCGCCAATGAAATGTGTCATTGCATGCAAAGGAGGGAAGAAAAAAATGAGTTACTGACCATTCTCCAAATCCTTCTTCGGATTCTTGTGCTTTAGCAACTGCGGCGTTGCGGTAGGCCATGACCGCTTCTTCATCATCTACCGTGAGAAGAGGGAAACAACATCACAGTTGTATAGGTCAAAAACCCTCTGCCAAGGAGAAATGGAAAAAAACCAGCCTGCATCTGGTGGCAGCGGCCTTGAAGTGGCAGTGTACATCCACAAAAAAAGGTGTCAAACTGGGAGCGACCCTGAGGTTGCAGCGGCGGCTAAAGGAGATCATCTTGTTCGGACCTCAACCAAAATTGAGGTCAGATAAATGAGGGAAGAAAAGACCCCCCAAACACCAACTGAGATTTAAACCCTGCGAGGGAATCAATTGGAAGATCCAAGGAGTTGTGGAGGCGATCCACAAGGTTGGGCCTGCGAGGTCATTAAGAGAAAAAAGAACATGTTCTAAAAAGTGGAAGCGATCCACTGGAAGAGAGAAAAAAAAAACCTTGAGTTGCGAACTCTTCGGGAGTGTGATAGGTCGACGGCCTGTGTCACATAAAATCACACCAAAACTGTCTGGAAAAAAAATTACAGACGTAAAAAAAAACAAAAGATGCCTGAAGAAATTCTGTGGGCGATCTTCAGGTGTAGCTGTTTCGTCCTTAAGGTCCAGGAGATTGGAGGCGACCGCCACCACATTGTTCAGAGAAATCGCTTCCTTCTTGTCGATCCCTTCCACCACGAGCTTCAACTTGGTCTGAATCTCAGCAAGCTCCGCTTGTAGATGAAACACCTCTGCATCATCGGGTTGCATCTGCAAAGCCAACTCCGAAGTGGTCAGCATAGCTTGGGCTGCTCCCTTGAGCACGTGGAGTTGACTCAAGTGTCGGCTTTCAAGCTTCAGCCGTTGAACCTTTCGACGGGCATCCTGGGGAAGTTGTTGAACCACCTGCGCAACAGCTGTTGCTTTGATGGCCTTGTGAAGGCTCGATGGGGAAGGACGTGGTAGAGTTCGCGATGGTGAACGTTCCGTTGACATGGCTTGGCTTTTCGAAAAAAACCAGTTGGTGCCACCCAACTGACGTCCTTACCTGNACCTGCCCTTATGGATCCAACAGCTTCGGAAGGTGCAACACAGTGAAGATTCACTCCAAACAAATTCAGTGAACCAAAACACATGAAAATATTTTTTTTCCAATCCGAATATAATATAAATAATATAAATATATTAAAAATAATATATTTAGAGATTATATATTATAAATTAATATTATATAATTATATAATATCATAGAATCATATTATAAGATAAAATATTTCTATATAATATAATATAATATATCATAATATAATATCATTCTATTTAATATAATTTTATATGAGATAATTTTATAATAATTTGATATAATTTATTAATAATTTAATATAATCTTAATATAATTTAATATGATATAACTTTTAATAATTTTATATAATAATACATAAAATTTTGATATTTTTCAAAAATGATTGGAATCATTTTCCATATTTTGATTCATTATTTATCAATCCTTGAATTTCTGGCAATGATGTCAGCCTCGATCGTCATATTGAAATGTAACATACTCTGATTGACCTCATGGCCTACAATATCCTACAACAACCTTGCCAACTTGACACTGAGGGACCTTTTTAGTCTCACATCGCCTATCCACATCTTGGTTCTTGAAAGCACTTTGGGAGCAACATTCAGTTTGTGTGGCACCTTGTAATGATGGTGAAAGTCGCACCTTCACATCCACAAAGTCTGCAACGAGGTGGCCATCGCAACCCTGCCTCTGTGCTGCATGACATCCAAGCCGAGAATGACAATGGGCGACTGAACTGCAACTCCCAAAGCTTGAAAAATTGGCAGGTCGCCAATGAATACCTCGGTTTCTACCTCAAGTGTTGCTGCCGCCAGCTTCAACCTTGCACTCACCACTTCAACTGGATTGCCATCCATTCCAGTGACAAACTTGCCAGAATTCTTCAATTCAGATTTAGGCAACCCTAAAGCCAAAGCAGTTGCTTTGCTACAAACCGTGAAGGGCGCGCCCAAGTCAATTACACCAAGACATTGAACTTCAGCTCTCCCCTTAGAAGATTTGAGTCTAAGAGGCGTTCCAAATAATTCAGAGTTTCCTGGCAGTTTCTGCAGGGGAACTTGCGTCATATCTTGCAGTCCAAGGTATTTGACTACGGAAGCCAAGTTGGGAAGATGCTTTGAAAGGCCCAGTTTGAGACAACTGCGACGGAAATCCAATTGCAACACCACTTGCGAGAGGAAGTCCAAACCAAGAATTCCTGAAGAATCTGAGCCAGGAAGCTCTCCCGTTGTTGTTATCACTTGCAATGGGCCACATACTAAGCCCCCAATGCTGACTTCACCCAGGGATGCCAAGCCCAAACCTTGTTGAAGACCTGTACCCCCCTGAGCTGTAACTGGGATATTCAATCTGCGGCCGCCAAATTTTTGCACGTCTTTGTCTCTCATAACGCTGTGAGAGGCACCAGTGTCCAAAACAAAGCGCGCAAGCTTCTTGCCAATTTCTAAATCTATGGACATGTAATGATCACCATCTGACACTATACCTCCGGGACCGAGACCTTCATCCTTGGACTTATGCAAGGTCACCTGGACGGCTTCAGGTGAAGCCTCGCCTGACTGCAAGGCTTTGCATCGAGACAATATCGCAGGATCTTGATCTAAAATGTCCAGCAAAGATTCTCGATCGAAACATCCCCTCGTGTTTGCCCCTGCAGCATCAAGCAAACGTCGCAACTCCCGAGTTTTTAATTCCTTCACTCTGCGCATCTGCTTGCGGTGCAAGGCGTAGCCGTGGCCTCTGGTGGACGCAGCGAGCCCCAAAAAAACCAGTGATCTGCCGAAGGCTCTGCATTTGCTATTTCTTATGAGATGCAAATGCTGAGTGACAGAATATATTGCCGTGACTGGAAAAAAAGCTGGGTTACCACCATAACACCAGCTCATCTCCATCGCGCCATGCTTCGGAACGCCGTTGCTTGGCAATAAGATCATGTCTTCCACATTGATGGAGGGTCAACGCGCTAAGCGGATTTAGACTCACATTAGCTTGCAACAACCACCCAAGCCCCGTGTGGGTGACTGACTGATGTTAAGCAGAGCCTGAACACCTGAGAAAACAAAGCAACTTCAGACTCTCCCATTATGCCTGTGCAGCCCTTGCAATGACAGGCAAATTTATGCACTATTTGTGCAGGGGTTGGTGGGCCATGGTCAGCCAGGAAAACCCTTCAGCAAACATCTTGAAATACATCCCGCCATCATCCCGCCTATTCTAGCCTCATGCTTGAATTGATGAACACTTCAGGCTCTTTTGTCATCCGCAAGCGTTTCGCACCTCTTTGGCCAGGACATCAAGTTGCTTCAGTTCCTCTGATGCTCGCAAAGATTTGCTACCAAACAGTTTCTGCACCCTATATTCTCCTATGCAATGCACTTTGTCCTGCACCCAACCCGCTCAAAATACTTTAATGTGAGAACTCCAGTGAAATCCGCATAGAGTCACTCATGGGGAACAGTATGAGACTGTCCAAGCCCTGTGCACGGATTTGACAGAGTGAAGTACAAAAAACGGCAATCATTTCATTGCAATTCATACCGTGTCCGTGGAGATCCGTGGTCACTTCCTCGCAGTCCGGATCCACCCTTCGAATATGCACGGAATGTGTCCTCTTCCAAGGCTTGAATTCTGTCAGTCATCTGCTGGCGCTTGGCCACCAACGCCTGCGGCTCGATCGAACCCATTTGCCAAGTCCATCAGACTTGGAGTGGGGTCAGGCATTAATCAATCGAATTCAATATTAACATCTTACGATTCACTCAGCTTTCCACTCTCAGATTGATTCATTGGAGTCAGGACGCATGATGTCTATGCCAACATGACCCCGGCGAATGCACACAAAAGATCCTCCTGAGCCCATCCACCCTGTCCGCAAGAAGGCACCTTCTTAATCTCATTGGGCTCTTCTAATCGATGCCTCAGGCTGACCATGTCGGCTTGTGCGGCCAAGCCGCAGGGAACATCCATGGACCACCTGAACTATACGTTGACCATTGAAATACCCATCGCACCTGGCAGCTGCAACATCTTCTGCAGCCATTCGCAGCCTTGGAGCAGCCAGCTTGACAACAAAACGATGTGCAATGTGCAACGAGTCTCCACCACACAACCATACGCAACCAACAAAACTATCTGCTGGCCTCTCAATCTGTATCTGCTCGTTGTCCAGCAGCATCTGAGCGAGGTCTCATGTGACTCCCATGCATTCTTGCCCAGCTCAACCCTTCCGAAGTTTCATGCAAAGCCAGCGTCTCGCTGCAGACTTTGAAAAGGCAGTGCTGGTGCTTCTAAGGGTCAAATTCGGTCAACATTTTGCACCATCGTCCAGCTTAGACTCCACCACCCGAACAAAATGCTCGCAGTCGCATGCATATTTCGCAACAACTTCCACAACACTCCTTATCCTCACCTTGTTCATGCCGTCGACCTTTTCACGCCTCTCTTCGAACCACTTATTCTGCTGCTGCAGATCAACCTGAACATGCGAGGTGCAACACAAATTGAAACCAGTGGACTGTCCATCTCAGAAGTTCAGTCACAGTTGCTGGCAAGGTGGAGTCTATTCAAAAACTATAAGTCTTTTTGGATGTCCTTGAGTTGCAAGGCCCGAGCCAAGGTGCGGAAAAGCTTGGCCTGGGATACATGCTGAAAGTGAATCAAACTGGCAATAAAAATACCTGCACATCGCTGTTCAATCTGAGAAGCGTGCCTGGTCCTCAACCTGCAACAGAGACGCTTGACACTAGAATGCTCACTACGATCTAAGCTTGCACATGCTTGGGTGGTTTCCATATCTTGGCAAGAGGCATCTTGCATACCTGACGGGTCACTAACTCGCGGGATGCCTACTTAACTACTAGACTTCCTCCCTGGTTAGAGGGTTCCCCTCTGGGCCTCAGTACTTCTGAGAAATAGCCAACATACATGAAGTGATTTTGCCATCACCGACATTTCCCCACTTCGTGCCTCTTTCTGCAGCTGGGAGTTTTGTCTGCTTTGAGTCAGTGCCCTATCTTTTGCTGCCCTGGGCGCTCAGGCACACATATCATAAGACTGCTTGAATGTACTTCCAGTTGAATTTAATCATATCTGCACTTGGCATTTGGACTTTTTCTGTCTCCGTGCCTCAGCTCTTGTGACATTGACACTAGCTCCGACAGCAATGGCTCTCGATACTTTGCATCCAAAGTTTGAAGCGCCAGTAGCACTGATGCCTGGCTGTCACATGAGTTGAAGTGAGTTGAAGTTCAAAAACCGGACAAACGAGACTGCAAGATTCCACTTTGAAGTTTTGACGGACTCGTTGGATTGTGTTAGATCCATTTGCTTTGTTTCTTCTGGATTCTTCCTGTCTATTCTACGTGAATGTGTGTCTCATACAAAATCCATCAGAGCCAAACATGGCTCATCCCCCAGAATATGAAAGAAGCAATTACATCAAACTTTGATGCTGACTGCCTCTGTAGATCCTCTGGGGAAGTTCGGGAGCCTGGAGCTCCTTGCAAGAGCTACATTGATTGTCATGGCTCCACCCTCGGTGCATCGACAAAACTTCCAACTCACTGCCTCCGCGGGGGGGCGCGCAGTGCTACCGCTTCTTGCACTGACTGCCTGGTGACACTCATCGTATTTTCAAGAGCTGTTGGATGCCAAACTGAAAGTCCTTGCAGACTGAATCCACAACTACCACATCTCATCTACCCCATGCCCTTGTCCTGTGTGGCAACACTTTTTCTACCGTGAAAGATGAAAAATTGGTCTTGTCTGCTGAGATTGGAAGGCAAGCAGCGACACGAATCTTAGAATCTAAGACCTCATGTCTTGGACTTTGTGCGGCTGCCCTTCAGATGCACGTAGTGACTCGCACCTCTGGAAACAAAACAGACACAAGCAGAAGCTCACAGCCATGTAAAAAAGGGCTCTAACGCTTCCATCATGCAGCCGGCCCATGGGGATTGGTCACTTCACTTCGGCGTGCTTCTGGACACATCGACTACATTGAGGTCGTTGCGAAGAAAAAGGATTGACACCGGCTCCAACCCAATTACAGTATGTGAAATTCTGGCATAAGTGTCTGTAAGAACCAAAACATTGAAAAGTAGAATGACGATGGATCTGCCACAAGGCAGCGTTGGAGACAGGCTACAGTGACTAGTGCTGGGAGGCACTTGAAGGTAAAAAAGTGGCCGAATTTGAAGCTTTTTCCTGAGAAAAAGCTGCCCGATTTGTGTGGCTTAAAGCCACCTATGCGTATTGCATCGGCCAAAGCAAGGGCAGTAGAAGGCTACAGCCAACGAGCCACACCAAGTCAAGAAATCCACCCAATCGCAAGAAGTCCAGGAATGAATAACCACCTGGACCCATGACCTCAGCAAGGGTAGCTTGTTTGGAGCTGGGATCCTACATGGTCCCACCTGAGGCATGACCAACAATTGAGATTCTGACAATGAGGTTTGTGGCGTAGCCGATTGGTGATGCAAAAGATGTGGATGCGGCAGTCATCACCACCATGACCTTAGTTCAGACACACTTCTGCAGAGGGCAGGCTTCGGTCATCATATGTACAGTAATTGCTGTAATTATGCCTAGGATGCCTAGATTGGCCTAGAAGACATGTAAAGGCAAAAATTATCATTCTCTCCGATGGTTCCTTGTGCAACCGAAGCGTGCTTGAAGTAACCGTCATCTTCTTGAGGGAGGGTGAAGGATTGACATCCATGCAAAGACAACTAAAACAATCACAAATAAATCATAGCCCCACGAAAGGCCCATACCAATCATGTCAAGAGTCTAGGGGATGTGGGGAAGCCAAGCCCATCTTTTCTGCCAGGTCAATGGCCAACGGAACGCCCAACGCAGCTGCTGCGTTGTTGGTCACCATCTCTGTGGTCACCTCGGCGGAAATTGGACTCTTTGCGACTTTGGGATACTTGTGGAAGTTTGGACCTCAGGCCTCAAGTTTGATACTATGAGATGACATGAAGTAAACGTTTTATGGTTGGTCAACCAACCCCCCCAACGCACCCCCCAGAAAGAAGGCCTTATCGACCATTGGTTTCCCTTTACAAGGCTTATTAAACCCTTATTTCTGGGGGGTACGTTTGGGGGGGTTGGTTGATTAGCCATAAAAGTTTCAATAGCACATCTATAGCGTAGCCGTGTTACGATTGTCATCACACTGAACATGATCATTGAAAGTGCTTTGAAAAACCAGCTGAGGCTCTGGCCATTACAATGAAATATAGAAGGGATGGAGTCAACCAATTCGGAAGTCCACTCGACAGAATCGCTTGGGAAATGCCGGCGGCCAAGCCGGACTTGGACATGGCCTGAGCAATACCTAAGGCAGCTCCGATCAGAATCAGCAGCTGCCAATCTACGATGCTACGGATCTCTGTTGCTTTGATCCATCCGCCCATGATGAAAAGAGTTGAGAGCGTCACGGAAATCTGTACCATGCCTACAATATCCAAGGACGTGAGCACCAGTGCAGGGACAAAAAGGATCAAAGGCACCAAATCATAAAATGAGGTGCGCCTGGGTAAGGAACCCAGGCGTGTAACTAAGAGAAAATGAGCCGATGGGTAGTTGGTGTCCGTCTGTGCTAGCACTAGGATCACATCGCCAGCTACGAAATTTGCGCTTGTGGCGCGATGGTGGAAAGGACTGTGACCGTCTTTGCTCTCGGATTGATCTGTTGCGAAGGCTGTACCCCAGTATCGCGATCGGACAGCGATGAGACCAGCATTGTACGCCTCGCTCACCATTTTGGAGGCGTTGCCTTAGCATCGAGTCTTGGCCACACCAAACAGGTTTGTCTTACTCCTGACAACCTGGTTTTCCCCTTGTCAAGCCCACTAACTTATCACTTATAATCCAAGGTGCAAATCGGTTGTCCAAGCAGAGGTGAATTTGAACTCAGCACCAGTTCCACAAACTCTGACTGTTCAGACAATGCCTGACTGGCATGTAAGCTGCGCACACGAATGCCGCGTTCCTGCTTGGAGATCATCTCCACCACACGTTCCCGTGGTAGAGACAGCAAAAGCAAATCTCCAGCCTGAGCACGCTCCTTAGTGTCAGTGCAAGCTAGCATCTGACCAAACATGACCACACTGTCTGCTATTTTTTGTTTTTTTCCTCTCTCTCTCTCTCTGGTGGGAATGGCGGAAGCAAACCAAAACACACCTGCAAGGTTGGCGACTACTGCCACTGTGCCAAGGCGCTGTTTCACGTACAGGCTGAATTTCCATTATATCGGGATCCTCCTCACAACTTGCTTCGATGTCTAGGTTCAGAAACCGCATGTTGAAAGATTGCTCCAAATCTGCACTTCTTGGTGAATTTGGCTGACGAATGATCCTTGGTCAACTAATTTCAAACATGTGATTTCTTTTCATTGCTGGATGCTTGAGGCACCCTAAAGATCCTCAAAGATCCTCAAAGTACAAAGGCGGACAATCCCCAATCGCTCTCATCAACCCCCAGATTGGATTCTTGCCAGGCAGCTCTCTCAATTGCTGCGAGCCCAGGGTGAGCTGAAGTGATTGATGTTTGGCATCTGGCCTCAGGCACTGCAAAGACATTAAATATCCATGGCCAATCAGGTATTATTCTGCTCTCATATACATCAATTCATATCACAATTCTCATCTCAGGATTTGAGTTCACAAAGTTCTGCATACAACTCCGCACACGGATACTCTGTTTGAGTGACCTTATTCCTGCCCTTTCAAATTTCAGCCTTCAAAATCTTTGAAATCCATCCCATAGATGCATATAGATGCAATAGAGCCAAGTCTCATAGGCCGTCGGATCTTCAGCAAGCAACTGGTGGGCAAGCCCAACGATAGCAGCAACTCGTCAGGACGACGCCCAATCCAAGCCGAGTCCTGAAGCGGCATGTGGCATTGAAACGATGGGTGGTTTCATGACCTAGGTCCCAACTTTTGTTGATAACACCACCATCTGATAGGGATAATATCTATTAATACACCAGGTTCAGAAGGTTTCAGGATTTCAGCTGTGAAAGGTATCACTGGAACTTGTGACCTTGGGTAAAGTATTGTATATGTAGCCCGGAGCTCTGGTCACTGTTTCAAATACTGATTGGTGAGACATGTAGCGATTGCAATCTTCACAGCATATTGACCTTCATTGTCTTGCTAGTTTGAACTGATTTCATGGCAATCAGGTCAAAGATGCTGGCACCGCGCCTGTGTGATATCCAAGGCCGTCACCAAATTGTCCCCGTGCTCACGCACTTCTCGAAAAAGACCTCCCTTGTTGTCAGGAAGGACCAAAGGCCCCAAGGAGATGATGAGGACGAAGCTGATGACACCCATCGGCAAACTCAAAATGCCAGGTTCAAAGAAACTGAAGGGCTTGTAGCCTGTGAGGGGTCGTATGAACTTTGTGGAGGTTCGCTCGGTGGACAAGGGAGAGGCAAAACGATACAAAAAAACATCACTTCAAACAGAAATTGATTTCGCAGCTGACCTTGTTTTTCCAGAAGTCCATTGACCAAAAGGTTGGTGCTGGTGCCAATAGTTGTAAGCATCCCACCCATGATGGCGGCATAGCTGAGCGGGATCAAGAATGTTGAAGGAGCACGTTGGTTTGTTCGTGCCCAGTCTCGAACAATTGGCATGAAAAGCACCACCAAAGGAGTATTGTTACAAAATCCAGATAGAGCGAAAACAGTAAAACAAACCCGCAGTAAAACTGTTCGATCTCCCAGGTGTGACCCCAAAATCCTTCTTGCAGCATAGTCCACCACTCTAGATTTGTCCACTGCATGCATCACAATGAACAGGGCACCAATAGAGACCAAGCCCGAATTGGAGAATCCATCCAGAGCTTCTTCGGTCGAAACAATTCGTAGATTCCACAAAATTGTCAAGGTGGCCATGAGCACTTGCTCTGGAGAACCCACTTCCATAAAAAGTACGACCAAACTTGCTAAAATTAGGCCTGTCAAGAGTGCCCGACGTGCCCGTGCTTGTCTCTCACAGTGTTTGATCAAGAAGGTACTCGTAAATATTTCTAGGTTTCCATGCATTACACCCACCACTTCACAGATTCAATCAGGCACAATGTTCTGGAGATATTGACACTCACGTCCCTAGTGCAATATTGCATGATGGAAGATTATGTGAAGTATTATTACAGATTTATAAAGTAGTTCATTGTGAACATTTCTGGACCTCACTTTTGGATTTGAAACCCGCCACCTAGCACTACCCAGGCTTCCCAGGACATCGCTTCATTCGTCTCCATGGCGTTATCTAAACCCGGCTCCGGCAAAGGAGGTGCCGATTTGGTCACCTCGCCGAGCTAGGTCCTCGTCTGGAGCCAAAAAAATCATCGGAGTTGTGATTCCAACGCAACGTTAAAGCAATGACAACATTGCCATGAAAACTTCATTGAAACTTGATTGGTATAAGCCGGTAAAATAGTATGTATATAACCGCGGTCGCAAGATGATACTACATCAATATGGTCAGAAGTCATAAGTCATAAGCAATCTGAAAAGGAAAAGCCTTGGTCGAAGGACTGGCTCGAAAACTCGTGAAGGTCGGCGGTCATGATGGTCATGTGGACCTTTGACCTGTTCAGATCCGGGAAGTGCATTCCGCTTCCCTCTCTTTGGGCTGTTGGAGGCATTGCATCTCCTGAAAGCATACTACTGCAGTGCCAATCCATCCAGCATAAAATTTCACTTCGTAATCTTC
The DNA here is from genome assembly GCA_000507305.1 of Breviolum minutum Mf 1.05b.01. NCBI lineage: Eukaryota > Dinophyceae > Suessiales > Symbiodiniaceae > Breviolum > Breviolum minutum. The sequence goes on along the minus strand of DF245136.1, from coordinate 543 downwards.
GAATTTATGTTCTGCCTGCGTTTCTGGATGGCTTTCATCAGGGTTTGACGGTCCATCCTGTGTTCAGTGCTGGTGCCGCACCCATCTGTGATTATGCAATCTCACCCAGTTGAGCCAATGCATGTAAGACTGCAGAGAAAAATAGATCTTAAAGCTTCTGAGAGTACATTTCACTAAACTAACCTAAAGAGTTGGACATGTTTCTGCATCCATGGTAAAAGGATAATCCTAGTCAGGAGCCTGAGGTGTTGATAAAGATGTCAACGTCCCTGAAGTGCCTACCTGACGGATGCATGCTGCCGAGCTACAACTCTGACTGAGGCCTTATGAATTTCTTTTGACGTTCTATGCATCGCGTACCAAATTTGCTTCAAGCCTCTGCAGTCTCCATTGTGGTGGAGGCAAGCGAGTTGTTGACACCTGAAGAATCAGCAAAAGAGAGATCGCTGAGAATTGCTGCAACGGAAAAAAAATTACATGGTTGGACTTCTTACAAAAGTAGCAAAAACACCAAGGCACAACTGGAACAGCATTATATATATA
>DF245135.1:0-20376 GCA_000507305.1 Breviolum minutum Mf 1.05b.01 | reverse complement strand
CCCCTACTTAACCAACCAACCACTTCACCAATCAACGTTGCGACGCATCTCAACCCCCATTTTGGCCAACCAAGAAACTGTAGTTGCAGGATAAAAGCTCCTGGAGCAGTGAGGATTGCACCATCCTCATGAAGTTCCAGTTGTAGCTCCGACTCAGACACCTCCGCAGTTGGACTGATCCAATGACTCCAACAATGAGAACCCAACCGCAAACTACGATATAATTGGGACTCATGAAACTGTATATGCAGCTTCACTTAGGGATTTCTGCAGGGATTCAAATTCCTCACCCTTCAATCCTCATGCGATGATACCACACACCCAAAAGCACACACAGTAAGACCCTAAGAAAGTCATGGAGTCATGGAGTCATGGACTGTCTTCCCCCTTTTCCCTGAAAAAAATGTCCAAACAACCCGACTTTTTTTGGCACCTCGGCCACTTTGCTTCGTGCCAAACTGGCACGAAGACCCAACAACCGACGCCACTGCGCTGCACCGAGCTCATCGCCCAACACCGACGGGCCCAAAGGAACACCTGGCGCTACAAGGCCACTGACCGACCCCTCCTGCCCCAGGTTTTTTGTTTAAACATCCAACTCCTAACCAATCCCCATGGCTGCCTATCCGATATGCTCCATCTATGGTATATCTACCTACATTTGGCTTAATCAAATCTATGTTAAATGTAGGTAAATATTCCATACATTGAGCATCTGGGCATCTTAGTATCAATCAATTGGTTATTTGAAGAATTCCCACTTCATAGGTGAAGGAAAAATCATGTTTCGGTGACATCAGTGACGGTCACCTCTACATGCCTTCCTGGTGGTGACAATTGCATGGTAACCAAGGACCAATCGATGGTACAACCAAAAACATCATCATATAATGTTGGGATACCGGATACCATCCATGGGACTGGTACGGTATATTTACCTATACATTTACTATCAAAAATCAACCATTCATGTAGGGATCTTTTACCGAAATAGTCCCATGAATCCGTGATGGATAATATCACCCCTAAAGAACCCAACCAACCTAGGGTTTTCACTGAACACTGCTCACCTGGGTTGCCCGAACCTTTACTTGGCTCGCTTGATATCACTGGCTCCAGGGCGGCCAACCCCGAAGCATCGTCACAATTGCTGAGCCTTGCGCGGTTGCTGGCGGTTGAAGCAAGGTATGCTTCCTTGGGTGAATCAATTCAAATCATTTCATACATGATTTGTTCTTTCATTTCAGAATACAAGTTCAAACCATTTTGTGTATGTGATCATAATATGACTTTGTGTACCGGTTAATTTCATACCATCTCCTGTACTTCTAGATCACTAAATGAAGTACTGTTCTATTAACTAGAACATTCATTGAACAAATTGTTCTTTAGGGTCCCAGGAAGATGTCATTCACTGAACATCAAACACGTTGGTAAGCCCTGTACTACAACTGAAACGCCTATACATGTCTATAGGGGATTCCGAAAATTCCCATAGAAAACTCTCTTCGCAAAAATGTGGCCATAGATTTGTGCAATTTACCAAAATAGGTCCAACTCTTGGTTTTGCTTCAGGTGGTTGGAAAATTTTCCAAAATAATATTTTCCCAAATGGTGGGCTTTTCATGGTGATATATAAATCCCATGGTAGAAAGTTTAAAACAAAAAATCACCTTAAACGAACAAAAGTGGATGGAACAATTTTACCACAATGAACGTGAACCGGAAAAGGAGATTCGTTTTGGAAACCCTGATTTTGGGAGCTTCTTAAATTTCCGGGCTGTAACTTAATGAACTGAAACGTGGCACCAAAAAAGAGAAAAAAAACAAAGGAAACAAAAATCATCCCTCACTCGAAAATTTCCCCTAAACTCAGCTCCACCAAAACCCATATGCTCCATGTATGGAATATTTACCTACGTTTGGCGTAAATTTATGGCAACACGTGGGTGTTTTCCTGGAAACCACACATGGAGCGAAACCGCGAAACCCGAGGCACAAGAGACTGAGTCGCAAAAATCGTCCTTTGGCACGTTGCAAAGCAGCCTCGTGATTTCAACAAGCCCATGCTTGGATGTCCCAGGAAGTTAGTATAAATGCTTAGTAAATGGGTTATAACCCCAATATATCAAATTTATGGGTAGGTTATAACCCATTTACTAAGCATTTACTAACTTCCTGGGACATCCAAGTGACGCATCAATCTGGCCAAATTATATAAATTATTAATATTTCACCAGGACGATTTGCCAAGATTTGCCAAGATTTTGCCAACTGATTTACCATCCAAAAATCAACAAAGATGTAGGTAATTATATGTAATTATACCATACATTGATCGTATGAGAAATTTGTGTTCTTTCCCAGGTTTAAAATTTAGCTCGCCTTCCCAAGAAATTCGGAAAACCTTCTTCAACATGGATTAGGGGTGGGACATCTCAGCTGACTTTACAAGGAGATTTCCGGAAAGGTGACCCCGAAAGATATCGTTTTCAATGCACCTTGATATTGGGGCAGGTTTTGAAAAAGGTGATCTGTAAAATTTTTGATTGCAAAGTCCTGAAGATGAATGCATACTATAGAAGTGTTATCTGTATTGAGTATTGTATTTTGGTAAAAATATATACATAAAATCAATTATAAATATACCATTTATGTTAACTTCATATACGTTCATGACCAACGATTGTCTTCTTGAAACCTTGCTGCGATTGAATGGGAGGTCCTCAAATCCTTGGCCTAAATTCCATCCAGAAATAAGTGACATCCCATGACGTGCTGGCTATTTTTTTCAACGCTTCAAAAAGGTCCATGACACCGTGACAACGTGGGGGTTTCTTGTAGGTAAGTATACCATACATTGAGCATCTGCGTTTAGAATGGTACCCATCTTGAAATGAGCCACGAAAAAAAAAAAAACTTACTACTTTCCATTATACTGGTTGGTTAATGGGGATCCTTATCATGGTTTATTATAATCCCTATATACCTGGGTAGTATAATCCCCTATATATCCTAAACAGCCAGGGTTTTTTTCATTGCTCACGTGGGATTAATGGCGTTTGTGCAACCTCCCAAAACCCTCAAAAGGTGTGTGTATGTGTGACGGATGTTTCACCGTAGCTGACGGGCGATGATAAAATCATCAACCCTGGGAAACCTTTGAGAAAACCCTATAGTTGAACGAATGGAGCTAAAGTTGGGCCTTCCAAGTTTGGCAGATTTTTTTTTTGGAAAACCCCCCCAATTTGTAGAGGACAAACTCACATGGTCATAGATTGGGAGTTGTACCTTGTGCGCCATCTGTAGATGACCTCATTTTGTTGTTTCAATCCCAAGCGCCAACATGGAAAAAATCAGCAGAGAAAAAAAACACAAATCCTCAAAAAAAATCTGCAAAGTACCCCAGTCTCTTCATGGAACTAACATGAAACAATAACAACCAGGTGATTTTTCCCCCAAAAGATACAACAAATTCAAAAAAAAGGCTGAATTAGGCATGCTGCATGCCGCAGCCTATGGAAAAAAAAACATGTCTAACCATCTTTTTTCGCGCCTGCAAATCTGCCGTCTCATTGGCTGCACAGAGTTCTTGATAGGAAGTGCGTGCTGCCTGGGGGGTTTCGAGAATCATGGATAATCTACTTGGAGGAGCATCCCAGTCAATGTAGGTACACCCCTGAAATTTAACATGGAACCTGAAAAGAAGTCCCTGGAAAAGGTGATTCGTTTTGGAAACCATCATTTTCCATTCCATGTAAAATTTCGGGGGTGTAGTTAGGATCACCCAAATTTTAACAGCAAAATACCGAGTATTTGGAAGGGGAACAACCCCTACTTACCGGACTTACTAACCACCAGTTTTTGACTGCTTCCAACTAAGGGTGCCACCCCCCCAACAAATAACGGCTTATTAAGGGATTATTCTGAGGGATCATGGTGGTTGATAAACCGTGAAGGCAGAAGGCCTTGTTGCCTGGCAAAGTGGCTGGCATTGCCGGTACCCTTAGATTCCCATGGATGAATTTGTGAAATAAATCTATCCCAGGTGATCCTTCAAAGGGGTGCCAATTAAACCCTAAGGGATGGTGTAGTGACACCCTTTAGCAACCATTTAAAGGGGCAAGCTGTTAAACTTCAGAGGTAATGAAACTATTCTTCCCAGGTGATTCAAGTCGTGACCTTTTCATCACCTAGTTGGAGGTCACCAACAACCCCTTGAAAGGGTCACTTAACCATCACAAACAGGTCACTTTGAATCACCTGGTCCCAGTTTTTCTATAGAGCAGTTTCTTTCCTGGAGATCCCATCAACATGGGGATCTGGAAAGTTTGCTTTCGGCTCGTGGCGGAAAAAAACAGGATCTATTCAGATATGCCAAGATGTCCCGTGGTTTTTGTTGACCTGAAGATTCAAAAAACATGTCTCCTAGAACTGAAAGCTGGGAGATTCAGCAAACACACAAGACATGTTCATTGGGATGACTCAAAGGTACTGAATGCATGACACGGGTTGCTAGAATGAACCCAGAAATCCTTTCCTGGAAATGTCTTTACAAAATGGGTTGTTACTGGTAGAATTGGAAGCATCCATGTTCACTACATACACAGGTGCCCCATGTTCCCTCTGCCCCAAGGTGAAATCATGCAAGAGAAACAGCACTTCAATCCAGCCTCAAAAAAATATGAGAAGACCATCAATCAACCTCAAAAACTCTCTTTTGGTTGAGGGAAGGTTTTGAATCAAACATCATGAATCACCCGACAAAAAAACGAGTGGATTTATACCATCTGGACAAATCATAATAATTTAATATTTCACACGAACCTAGGATTTCCCTTCCTCAGCTACATTTTGGGGTGGGGCCGTGTGAGATCGCTATAATTCGACCAGATATCATGAATCACGCCCTTTTCACGACAAAATACGCTCTAAAATTTGCCACGCCTGCTGAGTCAATTCGCTGAGCTGCACTGAAGAACCCCCATCCATCAGCTGAGAATTTCCGTTTTTAAGGAATCCTCGATTCAAAAGAAATCCTGTCAATTCATGTCATTTCTGTGTTGAGTCCCCTGAACTTCAGAGTTTTACCTAATTCAGCATGAGAACGGGGTGATGTAAGGTTGGATATAATATCTATAATCCATGACTGTCATGTGGAATTCCTGGGAAACTCATCTCGGGATCAACAAATGATCCCATACACCCTCCATAATGTATGGCACTGATATGGCTTCTTTTACACTTCAGAATAGGTACACGGTTATCAAACACAAACACAAAACTCCAGATGTTACACTGAAATTTAACATGGAACTTGCAAATGATGGTATCCAAAAGGAATCTCGTTTTCCAGGGGCTGATTTTCAGGTTCCATGTTAAACCTCAGGGGGGATATTGGTTTGCATGATTCCTGTTCCTACCCTTTCCCAATCAAAGTTCCTAAGGGAAATTCCGCAAAGGCGTTGTGTCTTTCGGTCCAACTCATGCGTCCGTCTTCTTCTTGCTGAAACGAAGCTTTGGTGTTTTTGGAAGAAGCGTGTTGGACATCCCATGCCATTTTTTGGCACTTCGGAGATCTTATCTTTCTTAAAAAATAACGACAACAACCAACCAACAAAGAAACCCAAGCAAGCAAGCGAACAACCAGACAAAACAAAACAAAAACATACAAAACAAAAAAAACAGACAAACAAACGACAACGACCTCGACAACAAACAAAGACAACCACAATTACGACCACGACCACAACCAACCAACAAACCAACCAACCAGTCAACCACTAACACCATGAACGTCAAGGTAAAGCTATTAGTTGACAACATCTTTAAGGTCAGTAGGTTTGAACACATATATGTTCCCAAAGATTCCCTAAGTATTTTGGGTGAAAAAAAACAAAAAGCGTCATTGTGACCAAAACTCACCACGGATCACGAAACTTCCTGGGAAGTCGAAAACCCTCTCAAGCTTCATGAAGAGATGTTTTTTCCCGACAAAAATGGGTCGAACACACAACCGTGTTCGACTGAAAATGAGACCTTTGGAACTCATTGTTCATGTATGGAATGTTTACCTACATTTGGCTTGAATCTATATAAAACATATGTAAGTAAATATACCGTTATACCATACATTCCTGGAATACTAAACACCACCAGTTTTGTGTCATGGATGGATCTTTGGTGTTTAACAAGCATTTTACAAGTTCAAGGTTTGGAGTCGCCATGAAGATGGAAACCAAGCATTCCCCATCTTCGCCATGAAAAGAGGCCGGGCCCCAAAAGGAAATTCAGCTTCCAACCATCATTTTGCAGGGACTACGTTAAACTTCAGAGGTAATGAAACTATTCTTCCCTGTGATTTTGAGGATTCGAAAGGGTTCCAAAAAGCTCCTCATCTAGGATCCGAAAATACCGCTCTTCCCTGGCTCCCAAAATCGCTCCCCCAAAGCAAGATCGCCATCGATCCCCACGGACGTTTTCCTCCCACGATTTCACAACCGCGAATCCCAAGGGAAGAGATGGGAAGCTGCCAACCTATACAGACACACAGCCTTTCGACGGGCACTCACTATCACAGGTGCTGGGGTTTTCTCAACCCTGCTACGAACTGTTGATCCGGTTGCTCCGAAGACTGGCTGGAAAAACAGGGATTGCGGAGTGAATGCATGGGATGGTGTTTCACATTGGCGATGGGCTCAAAATTCGAAAACAAAAAAAAACAAGTCACAAAGCTTTAATCTATATACAAAATTTAATTGAAAATGGATGAAAATGGAATGTTTCATCGTTTTGAGCCATACCCAAGTTGGTGCGAACGAATTTAGGATCAAAACTCCCAAAGATTGAAATTCCACAAACCTATAACCTTTTGTCTTGGCCACTTGAAACGTGCTGAAGAGGTCCCAAATTCGAACACACCGTTTCGCTGAAAGAATCCAACTGCGAGCCGGCAGCAAACCGGATACCCTCCGGCAATCAAACAATGCTTTGCTCCAAAAATACTATATGATTTTTCTGGAGTTCGAAGTTGCTTTGACCCTCATTGGTTTCTAGCTTAAAAGGATTCATTTCAAATTTTGGCACCAAAAAACACACAGATTCTGTTAGACAGGAGTCAAACCAAAATTCTCTGTCGCATGTTTGATTGCCTGGAGAAAAAGAAAAACCGATGACTTTTTTAAGATAAAAAAACCGCCCCAAAACCTATGAACAATTAAGGTTTTGGCCACCTAAAATCTAGCTTATTTACCATTAAAAAAAACTCCAAAAAATAGAGGTTTTGGGGGCCAAAAAGGTCTATACATCTGGATGCAACTTCGATTCATTCTCCTCGTCACGAGTCCTAAGACTCCATTGGCTTTGTTCCCCCAAGCTTTGTCGATCTTCCTCGATCTGCTCGTTCTCAGGGCTTTGGGACCCTCCCTTTCCACGTCCCTTTGAACCGCGATGTTTGTTTCCGCGACGGGTTTTTCGTCCTTTTTTGGTTGGAAACAAAGTCCTTAGATCCCCAAGTCTTGGATGCTTTCATGTGAATTTTGTCAATCAAATCATCCGGAAAATAACACAATTGAAACATCACATCCCACCCACAATCCGAGTCGAATCATTCCAACAAAAAACTGTTTGAATCAGGAAAACTAGCTCTTAGAAGCTCGAATGACCAGTTATATTGTTATTCTTGAGGGACTTGAGCTGTCCTATGCGGTGCAAAAGTACCCATTTGAAAAAATACCACCCAAAAGAAAAGTGCTATGTTGCCTTTGACCCCTCTGTTTTTGTTTAAAAACCCATCATATGTTTTTGTCTTAACGTTTTTTTTTGGTGTGTTTTTGTTAAGGCAAACGTAAGCCTACTTTTGTTGAAGGTTCTCATCGTCTCGAAGTGGCCCGACAGAAGATCCAGGCAGTAGACATGCATCAAACAGATGCCGTTCCGTGGCAGGCAGTGTGGACAAAAAGTTCTCATCATTCAATCCTTCAGCCGATGGCGAATCTCCAACAAAATTACAACACACCCGTAGAGCACACCCAAGGCAATCCCCCTAGCCCACTATGAAAGGAATCCCTTTGCAGCCTGTTGGTAAAGGTTTAGGGGTGTGTTCCAAAGGTGTGTTGAAACAACCTTAGAGAATCAGAATTTGAGAATTGCAAGCTAAGGTTTTGAAAGACGGCTTCATTAATGGCATCCCTGGAAGTCAAAGACCAAACAAAGACTGATCTTTAGGATGATCCATGCAACGGCTCTCGGAACTACTAAGGGGCAAAGTTTGGTTTTTTGGACTTCCTATAGGATATTGTATAGGTGTAAATTACACTCCCAAAAAAGAAACCATAGCAATTTTCACATCTCTCATCATCGATCCTTTATGGGTCCCATACCATCGATCCAAGTACATACTTCAACGACTTGAGGGATGGGCAAGTTTGAGGGACCCAAAAAAAATGGCCGCTGGGGGAAGACACATTCAAGGGGGCACCTTAAGGGCAGCTTAGATAGAAGTGGTTCCACTGAAAAAAAAAAACATCCAACATCATCTAAAACTGTAGGGGGAAACTTCCCTGAAAAGGGCCCCATTTCGAAGATGTTCGTCAAAATTGGATCGAATTCCAAATAAAACCTTTCAAACCATATTTCACCTCACCTAAAAACTGGATCTACCCTAGGAATCTTAAAAAACAAAAAAACACATGGAAAAATAAACTGGATCCGCCACCTCGAAAACATCAACTGGATTTTTGGGAGATCATATTGGAATTGTCCAACTTGTGACCAAAAAACAACGAATCCAACTGACCAAAAAAACACCGCTTGTTCTTGGTCTGCGTTTTTTGTTTGTCATCCTAGAAACACCGTCAAAAAACAGCAAGCTTCTAGGTTCACAAAGAACTAGAACCCAATGATTGATCTCTTTTTTGGGGTGTTGACCTTTGCAGCATTTTATGGGATCCCCAAATCTTCCAAAATATGGTGCCCCCATTTGGGTTCTAGGTATATATGAAAAAAACAATAGTCAAAAGTGCTTAACCTTATTCTTCAACTGCCAAACCCAGCTATCAAAATCGAGCATCTATCCACGCACTTCTGAAATTTCTTTCCATCCTCCGGATGTGGTTCAACAAAGACCTGCAGCACCCTTTCCACCATGGATCACGGCCAAAGGGCTAATTGCAAATGTAGGGCGCATGTTCAAGATCTTTAAGACCAATCCTTGGCAAAATGGACGAAAAATGAGTTGATGGCGGTTTCTTTTCATTCCTTGATTCCGCTGGATTTTTTCAAGAGCCCTCAAATCCACGCCCAAACATTTAAAAACAACAAAATATCTAAAGATTCTTTGAAACCCCGATACCGATACCACGGAGTTCTTTCTTTCCAAAGACCGTACGCCCAAAAATGCCAGCAAGAATCGATTGTCCTGAAGAATGCCCTGGTGACGTAACAAGCATTCAAAGCCGCTTCTCCAGTCGCTTTCCATGCTAAAAACAAGACTTTTCCTCTCAGCAAATCGCCGCCAGGTTTTCGTTTTAAAAGGCTGTAGTGTTTGTTGGGCGCCGATGGGTGAAAGATCGACGGTGGTGGTATCGGGGTGATTCAACCAAGCTGGCAATGTTTTCCCGGAAAAATCCTTACTGTTTTGGCATTTAGACTATAAGTGATGAGTCTGATCTAGAAATTCAGATCCAAGAAATGTCTGTATCAACAGCAACGCGGAAAGAAATTGGATTTATAAAAATCAAAAGGACCCCCTGCCTTTGTTTTTTTAGTGATCTTTATGAAGTCGGTCAAAGAAAAAAAGTTACCTTTTTTGCGGGTATAGGTAAAAATTTCTGTAGAACTCCTGTTTCCAGAAACACCTTTAAAACGGCGTCGCGTCTGCGTGAGGCTTCTGTCCCCTGTCCTCAAGTGAAGCATGAGACGCTCAGCAAAAGGCCGAGTGCAAATGGAGGCTGCATGAGTTCCAGTATAGGTCACAGCTCTTCCAGTGAGAAATGCCAAGGAGAGATCCTCCGCCTTCAACTGGAAGAATCCTTTAACTGCCCGGAGATACGAATCCCATAGCATCATATAGCATCCATGTATGGTATATTTACCTACATTTACCATAAACATCAATCAAATGTAGGTAAATATACCATACATGGATGCTATGGGAATGGAAAAATCCCGGGATTTGAAGGAAGTGATCGGATCAATTCCTGGAACCTGTGAACAAACCCCCTATTTTGGGGTTTGAAAAACCCTTGAAAAACAAAGCCCTTTCCAATCAAAACAGGGGGTCATTTGGGGTTCTAGGGGGCACCCTTAGATCCCCATGATTGTCTGTGTTCCTATGCATAAGAATGTGCTCCAAAAAAGCTCGGAAAGGAATATCTACCCTAAGAATGCCATTGGCAAGTCGAATTAGCAACATGTTCATCAAAATCTGATCTTCAAAACAAAAAACATCACACCAAAAACGCGCAACATTTCAGTGGTGATTTGTCAAAACGTAAGTAAATTATAGTTGGAAGCTTTGTTGGGGCAAACCAATTCACAAAAAATACCCATCATTTTGGAAAGTCGTCACATGGCGTTTTTGTGCCGTAGGAAAATGTAATAATCGGTAGCTTCGTTTTTCCGCTCCCTGTAATGGTTCGGGGTTTCATTGTAAACTCCAGCACCTTGGCTAGGTGAAGTTTCGACCCGAAAAAAAAAGCCGGGGACCCGAATACGAATTCCATGGGAAATCCTGGTTGGTTAACAGGTTAACAAGGATCCTGGCTTTTTTCATGGCATATGAACTTATAAATCCCTATATAAATCAAGGGGTATAGATATGGTATAGTTCACCATCCCCTCAAAAATATTCAAAAACCATTCATACCCTCCAGGGAATTAACATATCCCACCAAACGGGAAGTTCGGAAAATCATCGACTCAAAATGCCGATTTTGGGGAATATGTGATCGTTCCCTGGCAGGGTAACATAACGAGGGGGAAACCTCCATTTTGGTCACCAGTTTTTTCGGTCCAAGTTTCTCATGAATTTCTGCAATCCGGAACCCTCGAGCGCCGACTCTAAGCAGCACTTGGAACCCTCGATTTCAGCATGTTCAAGGCGATAAATGCCAGCCTGCGTTGCGCCGGAGCTCGGAAATCCCTATAAACCCCAAAAATGGGTGTTTCCGAAAATAGTGGGTTTTCCCCCAAAATCATCCATTTGTTCATAGGGTTTTCCATTATTTTCACCATCCATTTTTGGGTACCACTATTTTTGGAAACACCCATATGTTGGAAGATTTGACTTGACTTATAAAATGGTGTTTTCGTTAACCCCCCCTAAGAAAAAAAGGTCAGTTGGGGTTCTAGGTATCGATTATAAATGCACAAGAAACTAACCTAAAAATCCTGACACCTCAAAATTGACTATTTTGAGGAACTATACACTCCTGCTATAAAAGTTCAAACCCCTCCATTCGACGGTCCAAAAGGATAAGTTTTGTTGGGGTGAAGTCACCCGAGGGCACTACAATTCACCCAATGAATCTTAGTGACATTTTGAAACGAAAACGACTGCGAAGGGTTCTTGTGAGATGGCTGTCATCAAAAAAATGGCAAACTCGAGTGTTATCACAAGACTCAAAGACTGCCCCAACTAACTGCCTATATAAAAGCTGTCATCAAAGACTGCCCAACATAGACTATCATCAAAGCTTTTCTCAACCTCATACAAAATGGCTGCGAGACCGGACCCCTTAAAGAGCTGGCAGCATCTTACCCCATCAACACTATATCAACACTCATAGTTTATTGCTCCCTATCACTGATGGTGAAGAGAAACCCAATCTACAGTTACTCTCCTTGAAACTGACAGTTCACACCTGAAAATGGTTGGAATACTATAGTTTTTGTTTGGGATAGGCGATTTTTAAGGGGACATGTTAGAATAAGGGAGTGTATAGTTTCCAAACTGGTAAGACAAAGACTTGCATTTTAAGCCTTTCAGCCAAGGGGCGCAAGCTGCTAAAAGCCGGTTGGCCACCACCTCTCCATCGTTAATCACAACGCCTTCGCTTAGATCAGGAAGAATCCAACACTCATAACCTGCAAAATGACAGACAATTCAGAACACCAAAAACTTTTTTCCAGGTCCATTCAATGATGGGAAACCCTTGAAGGCATGATTTTAGGAAAAAAACACATGTCTCATTTTTATCAGCTTTTTTGAGCGGCTGCCACCATACTAAATCCACTAAGTGTCCTATATATTGTCCTTTCGCCAGAACCATGAATTCAGGGTACTTGCAGCTTTTGAATGCACTTCGGAGAATTTTTTTGTGAAGTGACTGAGGTAATTCCATAGCCTAAAGAGAGGGAACCACCTCAGGTACTGTAAGATGCAATATAAATGTATGTAGATCTTTTCCAAGAATGCAAGAAAAATATCGAAACATCATGAAGGACATTGTCATTGGGGCCTTCTCTCACCTTGAATCACATTCTAACTGCACTATAGCTGTACGACTCCACATCTACAGGAATTTGGATGAAAATCATCATCTAGTTGGTGGTTTCAACCCCTCTTAAAAATATGCTCGTCAAAATGGGTTCATCTCCCCAGGGTTCAGGGTGAAAATTAAAAAAAATATTTGAGTTGCCACCACCTAGTCACTGATCTATGCGATTTTGTATCAAGAAGGCCCAGCCACATCATCCTCCTTCCCCTCTCCTCGCTTGCAACCTCGCCCCGGTTGAAACACCAAGGAGCCGGCTTGCAGTTCGTCGTTGGCATCGGGGTAATCCTTACAGTGGCCGATGGTACGTCCTCGCTCCGCACCTCAAAAGAATGAGAAAACACGAGTTTTCCACACCCAAAACACCACAAAAACAACACGACAAAAACCGCAAATAGCACTAAGCTACCACAAAAACACCACCTCTGCAACCAGAACACAACCACACAAACATCATGACAAAAAAGTCAAAGCGTTTTACAAAAATCCCTACAATTCATTTCCTACAACACATCCACGAAAAAATCCCACACTTCAAATGAAAAAAAGGGTAATTGAGATAATTTAGGGTAAATTAGGGTAACCTGAGTGTTTGTTTCTCGGAATCCAAGGCACAAATTTGATGCCAAAACGTGTCGAAGATTGTAGGTCTTTCCTTGGATTTGCTTTAAAAAATCTTCGATGTTTGGGTTCCAAGTTCCAAAAAAAAAATCATCCCCAAGCCATCCCTTGATGTCTTCGGTGCTGAAGAAATCCCGGGTGCCATGTTTCCTTTAGATTTGCTTAAGGTGCTTGGAAAAAAGCATAACATATGCCCCAAATTGGTGGTTTAATGAATCCTATGGTGATGAATCCTATGGCAGAATCCATGAAAAACCACCTTAAACACACACAAACCTGTATTTTCAAGGCAAGTAATTCACGGTACAGTAACCAAACTGAATCTTCAAAGCTTCCAACTGAAAGTATGTTCATCAAATGCGGGTATCCCCAACCAGGGTATCATAAAGAGGTTTACCATGGTACGATCCGTAAAAAAAAAAACACATGTCCCATAGCATCCATGCATGGTAAATTGACCTACATTTACCATAAGCACCAACCAAATGTAGGTAAATATTCCACCTTGAAAAAAACAAATCGATCAAGGTAATTCAATTCGTGACCTTTTGATCCCCAATCGTTGGAGGTCACGAAAGATCAACTTCAACCTTGGGATTTTTAGGTCACGTATTCTCTCACTCACTCACTCACTCACCGGGCCCCCAAAAAGGTCACGTTCACTCGCAGTTCTTTGCTTGGATGTCCCGGGACGGGGGATCAGTGGGTTATAACCCTAATATATCCTGTCTATAAGTAGGTGAAATAACCCATTGATCCTAACCATTTACTAACTTTCTGGGACATCAATGGGTTATTTCACCTACCTATACAAAAATTGGATATATTTTTTCGGGTTATATAACTAACCCACAAGATCCTAACTCACCATTTTTTTCCATCCACTTCCAACCCCTCCCTTTTGGACATCCCCCCAATTGCCATGGTCCAACGGTCCAAGTTTCAGTTTGATGGAACGTCTCTTCTCCGAAGCCCACTTTGAAGGCACCGTAAATTTCAAGGTGGGAATGGGAACCCGTGGCCCCTGCCTCGGGCTTTAAACAACGGTCACATGTCAAGGTCAAGGGGGGGGAAAATGCATGATCCGCTAAAATCCCCAAACAAAGCCACGGAAAACAAAAAACCTCCAAGGTGGGAACGTCTGCATTCAGAGTTGCATGGTGGTTTTCTGGAAAAAATAATTGGAGTTGGTGTTTTTTTGTTTATTAACCAAAACCATATTGATCTCAGGGCGTTTTTGGCGAACGTTGTTCTCTGGAAGAATGTGGTGTTTTCTTTTTTTAGGTTTTTTTTGGGGGTGGCTGCCAACTAAACTACAGTAAACCCCGCTTTGACTCTTGATTTCGTAGCCCAAGACTCGGTTCTTTCTTGGAAGTTCCCCAAATTTTCGCGTTACGAACTTCAGCCAACCATTGCCCCCACTCATGAAGCGTTACGGAGCGTTGGAACCACATCGTGACGATGATGTGGTGGGAAAGCAAGAAGAAATAACATATCTGGCCTATAAAAACAGCCAAGTTAACCCCCGAAACTAACAGCAGGTGCAGCACCTGGTGATTTTCAATGGTTTTCGTTCAAAAAAATTTTTCCTATATTTGGAAAAAAAATCGCCACTGGAAAAATGGCGAATTTTGGTTCATAAGAGAGGTCTTGATTTGTTCCTGTTCTTCTGGTCCAGTGCTAAGATCCTATACGCGGCCATTTCCCACCTGTTGAACCAAAGCCACGTGGTTCCGTGCTTCATCGGCCCAAAATTAAAATACAAGCAAGCAAACAAACAAACAAAGAAACAAAGAAACAAACAACCAACATGAACGTGAAAGTAAAGCTAGTTGAATTATCTTTCTGGTCGGTGGTTTTGAACGTCATAATGTTTTGTTCCCCGAAGATTCCCGAAATATTATATACTGTACCGTGTAAAAACAACAAGTGTCATAGTGACCATTACCACCGCCATATAACTTCCATNGTTTTCCATGGGTTGTTGGGGGTCCAAGGGTTCATGATATATCGAAACTTCCAAAAGGAGCTCGAAAAAAAACCTCTCAAGCTTCATGCAGAGAAATTTTCATCCCCGACAAATCCCCGACTTTCGGAAGTTGTGCTCTGAAATATGACAATCCTGGAAGCTGTGAATGTCCTCTATGTTGGGGTTTGAAACCCTCCAAAAAAAAGGCCCTCTAGTTGGTGGTTGAACCAACCCCCTTGAAAAATATGAGTCAAAATGGGAATCTTCCCCAAGTTTCGGTGTTGAAAATGAAAAATTTTTGAAACCACCACCTAGCCCTGGGTTCCAGGACGTTCTGAAGACTATTGAAGTATTGAGGTATCCAGCTGTTCAAAATGTTCAACAACAAAAAAGATAGCTGCCCCCGCTATAAATAGTCTTTCTGAATGTCTGATGAAAAGAAAGATCTGGATAGGCCGTGTCTAAGAAACTATTCCACACCTTCCCCATCCCAAGCTACCCTGTGATTTTGAGGATTCGAAAGGGTTCCAAATAGCTCTTCATTTAGGATCGGAAAACACCCATCATCCCTGGCTCCCAAATCGCCCCCCCCAAGTCTCATAGCAAGATCGCCATCGATCCCACATGACATGTTTCTCCCGCGATTTCACCAGCGAATCTCAAAAAAGATGGATCTTCCATACAAATGACAGCCCCCTCCCACGGTCACTCGCTATCACCGGTGCTGGGGTGTAAAACATTACCCCGCTACTCAAGGGCGATGCGGTGCTCCGCTTTCGGACGGTGCCCAGTTGCAAAATTAATTTGGCGGGGTCCACAATTGGCACATGGCGCAAAATTTACCAAAATGTCATTTGAAAAGAGTCCCTCACATGAGCAATGAATAAATTTTTGCCCCTGCTTGTTTTTTGGTATACGTATAGGGAATGATGAAATACCCCATGTTTGATATAGGGATTATTTCATATGCCATGATTCACAAGGATTCCTATTAACCAACCAGCATAATGGAAAGTACGGTCGTTTTTTTCTATGGCTCACATGTTCATCTACCCTTTCAGGATTGGACCCTCCAATAGAAGGGATGAAATGGATGAATGAAGCTGTAGTACGCAGGTTTGGGGTCCTCAAAATAGCCACTGGATTTAAGGAATCAGGATCTCAGAGGGTGTACATGTTCTACTATATTACTTGTGAGTCCTAAGAGTTTTGATCCCTCAATTCTTGGGTAACTATTTTGAGCCATACCCAAGTGGTGCGAACGATTGTCCAATGGAAATATCCCAAATTCAAAATCAAACTGCGAGCCGGCAGCAAACCGGATACCCTCCGGCAATCAAACAATGCTTGCTCCAAAACAACATACATAATTTTGTAGTTAAAGGTTTTTGGCCTTCATTTGGTTTCATTTCGGTTTGGGCCCTAAACACCCGGATTCAGTGTTAGAAAGGAGTCAAACCCAAAAAATTTCCCATTTGGCACCTTTGACTACCTGGAGAAAAAAAAGAAAAATTCGAGGACTCAGGACTTTCCTGAAAAAATCCGGCTTAAATTCTCGAAGCCAATTCGATTCTTTCAGCTTGTTGTGAGTTCTCGGAATGTTCACCTCCACGGTTTTGTTGATCTTCTTCTCGTCGGGCCAGACGAGACCCTCCCCGTCCCCGACGGGTAGGACGTTTTGCTTTGGCTTTTGGCGCAGCAATCCTGGGCCAAAAATCTGAGCCACGTCTCTGATGCCCCTCGGGATTTTTTTGGGGAAAAAACCTAGGTGCTCCTGGTGACCCTTCTGAAAGTGTATTTTGGGCAGGTTTTAAGGGTCCAAAGAGCTCCTGAAAAGGTATTTGGAGCACTAGGGAAAATTCCTTTCCAGGAACCAAAAAAATGTATCCCAGCCAAAATCCAATTGCTACACTCCCGATAATTCACATGGCTAGCTGGAAAAAACTCAATTTGAAATACATCTTCATTCAATCTTCTGGATTTTCCAGTTAGCCATGTTAGTTTCTGGGGAGTATGTTTTTCTCTAACCCCCACCTTGACATGTTAAAATGACATTCCAAGACTCGGTTCTTTCTTGGAAGTTCCCCAAAACTTCGCGCAAGCTTCAACCAACCATTGCCGCCATGCACAGCAAAGTGGTGCCACGAAGTGTTGGAAACACGACATGGGAAAAGGCCGATGTGTCACGTTTCGGAAAAGCGAGAACAAAAATATCATACATATCACATCATGACCTATAAAAACCGCCAAGTTAACCCCGTGAAACTACCAGTTTCAAAGCACTAAGTTGTGATTTTCAATGGTTGGTTCAAAATGTTTTTTTTTCCTATTTGGAAAAAAAATCGCCCACTGGAAAAATGGCTGCTGCTTCATAAGAGAGGTCTTGATTTGTTCCTTTTCTTCTCGTCCAGTGCTAAGAGTCTATGGCCTTGCAACGCGGCCATTTCCCACCTGTTGAACCAAAGCCACGCTTCCACCCTTCATCGGCCGAAGTTTTGTGTTGGATGGTGCCAAACCCCAAAAAATCTTCACCGGCTATGACATGAAATCCACTGAAAATAGGCCAAAACAAAAGGGATTCCTTATGATATGAAGCAGAATTAGTTGAGATGAATAATATCAAAATATCAAACTGAATACAATTAACATATAACATATTAACCCTAGGCTTCCAAACTCCTTGTGAGGTGGTATGTGAACCCCCAAAATCCTGCGCATTTCAGACATTCGGCCAGCGGGTATGACTGGAAGACTATGGTTCCGGGAAGTGAAGGACCAACCTTTTTCAGAAACAAAAAACTCAGTAGATGTTTCTTTCACCTTTTCACTACTGAGTTGCGGATCCTCAAGGTATGATAGCTATTGATAGCTACTTCGTGAATGAAAATCACATCTACCATCATCTACCAGGAATAGTTAATTCGAAAAACAAACTTCCTTGTTTACAAAAACGTTGCGCAGTGGAACGGAAAAACTGTCAAATATCCCAAGCATAAGCCATTCTCGTTGGTTTATTCTTCCAGGATTTTTAATATAAGGAGGCAATTTTGGATATTCACCAAAAAAAGGGGTACTATATGTAATACGTATATATACGATGGGAACCCATGTTTCCTTCATTTTTAGGGTTTGTAACTCCCATATTTGGGGGGGCTCAAGACCTTGATTTAAATTTTTGTCGCGCTCCAGGCTGTTTCTCCTTCCCTAAGGATCAGCGATTAGACCTTCCAATGGTTTCGGGTGAATGAAGCTGTGTATGACGCAGGGGTGTTTTGGGTCAGGATACTTTGGGTTTTAAGAAAACCACTATACACAAGACCCTGGAAGTCGAGCCGACCAATCGACCATCAAAAGTACCTTCCCCTGAAGATTGAAATGAAAAAACCCTACGAAAAACATGAGGCTTTTGGGACTTCGAGGGAATGCAAATTCAAAGTTTCACTCAAGACCCACTCTGTCAAACCATTCAAAGTTTCACTACTTGGTGGTTGAACCAACCCATTTGAAAAATATGCTCGTCAAATTGGATCATTTCCCCAAACATTCGGGGTGAAAATAAAAAATCTTTGAGTTGCCACCACCCAGGATTCACCCTTTTTCTTTCTTCTTTTGCGTGACCTTCCACCATCTCAAGCCGGGGGCTCACGGCCCTGGCATTAAATGTTGTCTGAGTGAGTCATTGGAGGATCCTGCTGAACTTAACACGAGGGAAATGACCGCACGGCACACCGCCGTTTGCAGGCAGCGCTTGGGAGCTTAGCTTGTCCGTGTACTGGAACTCAGGACTGGGTTTTTTCTGCGCCAAAAATGGAGGATGGGCGGTTCAGTGGATGGTTTCAGCGGTTAGGATCCACCCCTTTCCCCAAATGGTGGTGAAAAATGGTGATTTACCATGGTGGGAATCCGATAAAAAATCACCTTCAAAGAATCCAACTCCAATGGTTGAATGTCGCGACATGAGTCGTCCGTCTCGTCGGACCTCTGAGTTTTCCATGGTCGGACGACATCTCAAGTTTGCCGGCGTGGTCAGGAAAATGACCCGATTTGTTAAACGCTCATGTTGGACTGCAGGTTCTCCACTCAGTCGGGTTCGGGGTTCGGATGCAGCAAGAAAAAGGGGGCACATGGAGAGATTTTTCCGATGTTCAACCTCTTTGATACCCTTATAACATTCCATTATAACTGGTTGTTTAATACGAATCCTTATAATGATTCATTTATGAAGGTGTGAAAATGTTTTGAAACTTTTTGTCAGTCATAAAGTCATTTTCAGGCTTTTGAGGTCCGAAAATCTTCCAACTTGCCTCCTTTGCCATGCCGCGGAATCGTCGCAATCGCCATGCATCCTACTACTATACCAACAGTGTTGGGAGCTGTTGAAGAGTTTGGGCCGGAAGAGTTTGATGTGTCGAAAACTGTCGGTGCTGGCCGCGGGCCCGTCAAGTGGCGCCCAGGAAAAAGGCAGGGTTTGTTTACGGGTATATAGACATCACCAAAAACCCATGTGGATTAGCATTCGGTTTAAAAAGCTATTGAAGGTGATTTTAAAAAAACAAAAAGATCAACATGTAATTACTCTTTTCAGTCATAATCATGGTTCAGTGGAAAATGGCGGGACATTTTGTTCAATTTGACAATCTTACTTGCCAATGTCTTGAAAATCGCGCATCCTACTGTTGATGACAGAAATCTGTTAAAGGTTGCTTAGTTTGTCCCCATTATTTACATCACGACGTCCCGAAAAACATCCCAGTCGTCGTGGTCAAATTTCGCCGGATTTCTGAACAGCTTTTTTGACCCAACTCCCCAGTCGTCATTCCGAGTCGAGTCCCAAACTCCATCGAAACAGCCAAAATTTTTGGGCGGGAAACAAATCACAACCCACGACGGGCTTCCCAAGGTCTTCAAGGGGCTACCAATAGTGAACCCCGATGGTTTCACGAGACCGGGCTCTGTACAACGTCGACGAAGTCGTTTGCTTG
The DNA here is from genome assembly GCA_000507305.1 of Breviolum minutum Mf 1.05b.01. Taxonomy (NCBI): domain Eukaryota; class Dinophyceae; order Suessiales; family Symbiodiniaceae; genus Breviolum; species Breviolum minutum. Next base: position 307 of record DF245135.1, on the reverse strand, counting down.
CTTGCACCGCGGAAAGATAAACAACCTGGGCTGATGTGGCTGTGCATGAGGTTGTTTTCCGCTTTATTTAGGAAATGTTTGTAAGGCATATATAACCCCAGGCTTTCAAACACCGAACCTCAGGAGGTATTTGGAAGACTAGGGTAACTCAACTGACCACTTCGGATGAAACCAACAAGCAAGTTTTACCCTTGAAATATATAGGCCAGGGGTAAACTTGCTGTTAGTTTCAGGGAGGGAAACCATCAATAACGGTTGGATACAGGTAGCCATTCACATACGTAATGTGGAGAAGTGAGTAAGAACT
>DF245134.1:1453-20496 GCA_000507305.1 Breviolum minutum Mf 1.05b.01 | reverse complement strand
TAAGTACGAACATAGCGTCCTTAACACCACTGCTCAGCTGACTGAAGGGCGCTCCGCCCGGATCAACCCAAGCAGCCGCCAGCAAAAAAAGCAATTCTTGCCCGTTTTCCGAGGTTTTGTTCGGTTTGGGATTATGTCAGAGTGTTACTCGTAGAGGCGCACTGTTTTCAGAGAATTCAAAATCCCACGTGATTTTGGAATTTTTTTGTGGGCTTTGAATTGCTTCGTAGTTGTTGCCTGCGCAGGTGCTGTGTTTTATGAGAATCTTGTTCTTCCATGTGTTTTTTCAATAGATTTTGAAGGCTGACAGGTGCAATGCAACTGCTATGCGCGCAGACACAGTGTTTGGCGCGGGCCTGTAACCCCCTGGATGATTTATCATTATTGTGCTTTGCTTCAGATCCTGCCAAGACCTGGCCAGGCTGGCTTTACCGACGGCTTGGTGCCCATCTAGACAATTAGGACGCCCATTTTGGCGAGTGACTTTTATGTACAATTTCCCGAATCAATTTAGTTTGGACAAGTGAAAAAATATTGTCACCCCGTGTTTGCAGCTTCGTGAGATTGCGTCACTCACAGCCCAACTCGAATTTTTACTTTTGATGCCACTCAGGACCTCGGCTATTGCAGGAGTTCACCACTCTAAACGCTTTCACGCAAAACGTGAATAGAATCCTCTCCGTTCTGGGTGGGCAGTCATTCCAACAGTCCTTATCCACTTTTGAAAAAAATATTATATTCTCCGATGTGTGGATAAATGGGCTGACCCATTTTTACCAATGTTTCAGCTGGGCTAGACTTGGGCTTGACAAAGCCCAGTTTTGGGCTAACCCATTTTTTCCAATGTTTTGCTGGGCTGGACTTGGGCTAGGTTTGGGCTAAGCCATTTTTTCCAATGTTTCAGTTGGGATAGACTTGGGCTTAGTTGGGCCAACTCATTTTTTCCAATGTTTTTGCTGGGCTGGACTTGGGCTAGGTTTGGGCTAAGCCATTTTTTCCAATGTTTCAGCTTGACAAAGCCCAGTTTTGGGCCAACCCATTTTTTCCAATGTTTTTGCTGGGCTGGACTTGGGCTAGGTTTGGGCTAAGCCATTCTAGCCCAGCAAAAACATTGGCTGCGGCGGTTGTTGTGTTGCGCACATGTGTCGAGGATGAGGCTTTGGGCGGACTTATGTCGCCGCGGCTGATCACAGACTTAGACGTCTGGGCCCCTTGACCACCACTGTCAATGTTGGAATGGTTGAGGTTGGCACATTTGCCTTTTAAGCAGTTGAAGGAAAAAGCGTATGATTTGCAACTCTTGTTTTGGTAGTTAGAAAGTCTTTGGTTTCAGGGGCCGCACGATTGGGCCTCCACGGTGCAAGCGCCAGTCCGCGCAAGCTTGAAACAAACGTGGAGCAGTTTCGGAAGAAACCAGTGTCGTGTGAGTGGCTGCATGTGCCGTTGCTTGTGGGTAAAAACTCGCTCAAACCGCGACAAAATTTGGAAAAGTTGGCACTTTTGCGGCTCCGATTTTGGTAGTCGTTTTCTGGCTACCAAAATGGGAGCCAAATCTTTTTACAAGAAGAAATTTAAAGGAAATCGTGGGCGACTCCATTTTTGGTAGCTGTTTCTGGCGTCCCGATTTGGTAGTCAGAAGTTCTTCATTTTTCGTGTTTCTTTCGTATTTGGCGGCTGGACGGGGTCGGTTTTGGAGCTGCGGGTGCGTGCAGCAAGAAGCTAAATTTACACGGCTTCATGTATAGAATTTCAAAGACAGTGGAAACAGCAACTGGGGAGGCCCCATCTGGAGGACTCAGTTTTGGAAGCGTTTCAGACTCCTAAAATGAGAGTCGCAAAAGTTTCTCAGGTTCTATGACCTGGAAGATTTTGTGATAGGGACAACCTGGAGCAGGGCAAAAAGAAGAATCTTAGAAGGAGATGGCCATGGCGCATTTCAAAAGCTAGCTGCTACTCACACAAGCACAGTGTTGGCAGAGAATCGCAATTCTTGCGCGTTTTCCGAGGTTTTGTTCGGTTTGGGATTATGTCAGAGTGTTACTCGTAGAGGTGCACTGTTTTCAGAGAATTCAAAATCCCACGTGATTTTGGAAGTTTTTTTGTGGGCTTTGAATTGCTTCGTAGTTGTTGCCTGCGCAGGTGCTGTGTTTTATGAGAATCTTGTTCTTCCATGTGTTTTTTCAATAGATTTTGAAGGCTGACAGGTGCAATGCAACTGCTATGCGCGCAGACACAATGTTTGGCGCGGGCCTGTAACCCCCTGGATGATTTATCATTATTGTGCTTTGCTTCAGATCCTGCGAAGACCTGGCCAGGCTGGCTTTACCGACAGCTTGGTGCCCATCTAGACAATTAGGACGCCCATTTTGGCGAGTGACTTTTATGTACAATTTCCCGAATCAATTTAGTTTGGACAAGTGAAAAAATATTGTCACCCCGTGTTTGCGGCTTCGTGAGATTGCGTCACTCACAGCCCAACTCGAATTTTTACTTTTGATGCCACTCAGGACCTCGGCTATTGCAGGAGTTCACCACTCTAAACGCTTTCACGCAAAACGTGAATAGAATCCTCTCCCTTCTGGGTGGGCAGTCATTCCGACAGTGCTTATCCACTTCAAAGAAAAATATTGTATTCTCCAATGTGTGGATAAATGGGCTGGCCCATTTTTACCAATGTTTCAGCTGGGCTAGACTTGGGCTTGACAAAGCCCAGTTTTGGGCTAACCCATTTTTTCCAATGTTTGGCTGGGCTGGACTTGGGCTGGGTTTGGACTAAGCCATTTTTTCCAATGTTCTTGACATAGTCCTGTTTCGGACCAACCCATTTTTTCCAATGTTTTTGGTGGGCTGGACTTGGGCTAGGTTTGGGCTAAGCCCATTCTAGCCCAGCAAAAACATTGGCTGCGGCGGTTGCTGTGTTGCGCACATGTGTCGAGGATGAGGCTTTGGGCGGACTTATGTCGCCGCGTCTGATCACAGACTTAGACGTCTTGGCCCCTTGACCACCACTGTCAATGTTGGAATGGTTGAGGTTGGCACATTTGCCTTTTAAGTAGTTGAAGGAAAAAGCGTATGATTTGCAACTCTTGTTTTGGTAGTTAGAAAGTCTTTGGTTTCAGGGGCCGCACGATTGGGCCTCCACGGTACTACCTTTTTCGTGTTCGTTCCTCGGCATTTTCTCTCCACTTGACATTTCTCTGGCCATCTCTCTCATCTCACATCCTCTACGTGCCCTTTTTTTCTGCGAGCTTTAACAACAAAAAAATTGCATAACCAGCCTGGACATACTGTCCAGCTCATCAGCCGATCCTTTCTCTACCTCTTTTCCTTCTCGCAATTACCACTCCTATCCTACCTTTTTTTCTCCCAGTTCCGCCTGTCCGAGAAGGGATGTTCAATCCTAATGTTTTTTGCTGGCGGCTGCTTGGGTTGATCCCGGGCGGAGCACCCTTCAGTCAGCTGAGCAAAGGTGTCAAAGACGCTATGGTCGAATCCACCAAGGTGGTTGAATGTCAATTTATGACAAAAACATGCAAAAAGGCCAGTTTGAAAGCAACACGCAAAAAGAAAGTAAATTAGAAGAGATGTTCAATCCTCAGCTTTGTCTCCTCATTCTTTACTCCCGAGACTCCACTGGAACCCGGACGTCGACTCTCTGTTGCGCAACTTTGCGTCACTTTCGGTACTCAAATTCTACATTACATTTTCTCTTATCTCCAATCCCCCTTCGCAATTTTTGGCCATCTCAAGTTTACATCTCCCTCTGCAAGGCTTCCTTTGGGTTTTGAGCTTTTAATTTTTTAATGTATCTTCGGATACTGCCCTCGCGCCGGGCTTTTTTGCTGCCATCACCTTCGTGCTTCTGGAATTGCACTGCCTGGCTGGGTCTCGCCTTGGCTGCCTTTCGCGCTTTTCTACGCTGTCTTCGCCTCGCCAAGCCAAGATAAACTGAGCGGACTCTGAGGTGGGTGCAGTTTCACGTTTCACGTGAGATATGACTTGCTTGAGGGTTTTCCTCGCAACACATATCTCTTAATAAGTTGGGGTTTCAAAATACGCAAACCAATGGCCACCGTCTATGACTTGGTTGGAACTGAAAAGGCTGCCACGGTGGTTACGATGGCGCAGTATTCGATCAAAAACAAATCGATGCTCTCAAATTTGATCCGTTTCCACAGCTTCAACATTCTCTGTTTTTTGACTTGATCTTATCGAAGCATCTGCATGAAGAATTTTTGGCCAGCATTTCCAAGAAGTTGTGAAGTACCTTTTTCAGAGTGCAGTTGTAGCTGACTGAAGGTCGAACCGTCCGGGACACGTGCAGCAAAAAAAAAAATTGCACACAATAACGATGCAGGCGTTCGAAACGAACTAACTCGATCCCGGAACATCAACCAATGTTTCTTTCAATTTTGCTTGGATTTTTGATGCGAGCCGGAGCAATCTCTGGCTCTGGTGGAGGAAAGTCAAGCAAGAATGGGTTTACAAATTTGATGGTTCAATTGGCAATGCGATGGTGATGCAAAATGATGGCCAGAGCGAGACATAGCCAAGTAGCTGCCAACAAAAAAAAGTTCAATTCGCGATGCAAAACAAATTTTCCACACTGTCGGACGCCTAGACGTTGCGTTGTCTGATTCTCGCCTACCTAGATTAGTGGTGGATACCACTCGCTTGTGCCGAGCAAAAAACCCAATAATTCATAATTACGCAGAGAAAAGCAACGTATCACGTCTTCACTGATAGAAGGGTAATTTGCATCGATTATCGACGCTACTGACAGCGAGCAAGGGCTATTGGGCTTTTGCCTTCATGATTCTTCGTATTTCTACTAAGTGTGTCCTTCCGGCGCTGCATTCAGTGCAGATGGATTCTTCGACTCTTCCACCCCGTAGTATGGATTCTCCAAGTTGGCTTTATGCAGACGATTCTTTGTGGCTCCAACATCGTAACATTTTGCCTTGGGTGGCCACTTTTTGGCTCTGCTATGCCGGATCCTCAACATTCCGATCAGTTGGAAAAAGACAGAATTTGACATATCCATTCACTGGATTGGCTGCTCATTTCACTTTTCAACTGGATACATTGAGATTCGCCAAGACAAACGAACCAAACTCTTGCAGTACATTCAACAACTGTTGTGACATTTTCGAATTCCTCGTACGTATCTTGAAAAGGTCATTGGTTTAACCATGTGGATTACACAATTATTTTCTTTCATGCGGATATGGATCAGGCACCTTTACAGCGATTTGTATTCAGTTCCATGTACAAATTACAGCATTGACCCGGATTTCTGGTCTCAGCTCGCAGATTGCCTTGTCGATGATTTGCAGTTTCGACGACAACCAGTATCCTCGGCAATCCCAATTAGGTCAACATTGGTGTCAGTTAGACATCAAACAATTTCTTCAAAGTCAGATCTGCATACGGTTCAAATATCCCATCGACGTATTTGGATGCGTATCCGAGATCCAAATTCAGACAAACGACTCTTGGCGAAATCATCAATTCGCATCTTGGAGATGTACAAGCACTGACTTGAACATTCATCTCCATTGGTTCCACTAAGACCTAGACCACTTTGGTCCGGTCACTTTGCTGCAGACGCTTTTGCAAATTCAGACATTTGTGACACTGGCGGGTTTATTCAAACAGATTCTCATCAGTGCTTGTGGTTTTCTGAAAGATTTACCAAACAGGATTTCGACGCTCTTCAAATTCCTATCGATGATGACCTGCAAAAAATAATCTCAGCTTTGGAGTTGCTGGCTCAAATCGCGATTGTTTACACTGTGGCCCGACTATTTCCAGGTCACCGAGTCCCTATCAGGATTCATATTTTCAGCGATAATACTGGTGCTGAAAGTGGAAGCAACAAACTGTTTACAATGAAACATCCTCAATGCTTTTTTGTTGGGAAACTCTGCCTGCTTTCAGCAATTTTCTCTATGGAATTGGATGTCCAGCACATTGCTGGCAAGAACAACCACGAAGCTGACGCCCTCAGCAGATGGAATGGTGTTGATGCAGTGCCTTGCAACTTTCAAATGTCAGATCGAGTGCGAATAGCTCTCTCTGATCTGTGGATTCCAAATGTCCAAACGAATCTTTAACCAGCGGATGCACTTCTTTTATGGAAGTTGCCAGTTTCCACAACTTGAGTTTCCTTCTTTGCTGGAATTTCAACCACTTCTTTATGGGGATTTCTTGGCGTTTGAAATTTGAGGTAGTTCTTTATGGGGATTGGTAGCCACCTCAAATATAAACTGGAGATTGGCAACATGGCAACACCGGTCCAGAAGAATTTCCAGCAAGCGAAGAAACAATTAATATAAAGGAGTGCGGGAAGAGTGGATTCAAGATGAATTTGTATATGCATTTATAAAAGCATAGTAGTATATGGAAAATGAATATCCTCTTGTAGAACTGTGTGAATCTCGTGATGTTTGTTTGTGATTCGCTTGTGTCGAATATATTTATAGAGCAATAAGATAACTTGCTACAAGATAATTTATAGTACTTGAGCGTGTTTGTTTTCTGTGTACTTACTTTTAGCGTGCGAGTAAACTAGGTGTCACGGTTTTTGCCTTAGGAAATAAGGAAAGTTGAATTTGAAGGTGATTCAAGAGGTCGGTTTAAAGTGATCTAGTTTGAGGCAATGATCTCCCCTTTGAAGGTGGTAGAATGCAGTAATGGCTTGGAGAGCTTTGTATCTACCAAGAACATTTGGTCTGACATATTGGTACCTCATATAGAAATGTTTTCCCTATCTTTGAAAAGATGCCTTTTTCGACGTAGAGCTGACTGTGTGGTTTGTGTGGATTACTCTTCTATGCACCTCCCCGGCAGAATCCGTTTCTATTCGGTGTTTTCTGTGATAGGCTCAAGCACCAACTTTAACACACCACTTGTCAGGCAAAGATGAATTGGTTTGGGTTCCTTGGATTTCCTTCGGAAGGTGTTTCTTTCTTGGGAATATCCCTAGAATTCCGGCACAAACACAAACTACCCAAAGCAATGAAATCCATCATTGATTTAAGTCCTAACGAAGCAGATCACCCGCAACCACTTTGACTTAAGCTTTGATGCTATCAAACCGTTTTGTGTGATCCCCAGTGCAGCAATCATGATCAACTTTTCGTCCTTGTTGCCAGTGCTCTTACTATTGACGTCACATGCACAAAGGGCAGGCTGTGATATGAAAGATTCAGAGTGTTTGGATGAAAAGCAGGTCTTTTTTCAGTTGCGCTCTGAACTGCGCGACTCAAAGGAGACTGACCCTGGCGTGGCAGCACATCCACGCTGGCGTTGGCGGCGTCACAACCATGGCTACCATCCAAAGGGTCCCAGCACCACCATACCACAACCAGCACCAGAACCAGCACCACTAGCACCAGTGTGCCATTTCTTGTCCTCAGGCGTCATTCAAAGCCAAAACTTCATTCCCGGGCTTGGTCTTCCTCTGCCTGCAAATAAAAACACAACGGTGCTCTGGAAAGTGGATGCGCAGGCTGCTGCAGGTTGTTGCGTTCGGGACGTTCTGGGCGCGGTCGGTGTTGACGTCGTTTTCACCCGCGTATCTGCAGAGAACGTGATTGCTTCCTTGGAAAATCCCAACATGCAATCCAAGCAACTCAGCCCCGTCGTCACTATTGGCAGTCCCAACTTTTTTCCGGTACCGGACCCATCGAGGAATCAATTCAAGTTTGTATTCGATCCCATGAATATCTTTCCTGGAGCGGTGGTAGGAGGTATTTGGACGGTCACTTTTCATGTGGCTGATGGGTTTGGTGAGTGGGCTGCCTCTTTCTTTACACTCTCCATCATAGTTGACCAGTGTATATGACGGACTTGGGTATGCCAAGCAAGATTGCGAAAAGATGGGTGCCTCAACGTCAAATGAGTGTCGCGGAAGGTGTGTCTCAGATGTGTTTCTCTACGACGGTGGTACACCAATTAGATAATTTCAGTTCATATATCCATTCAAATCGATGATTTTAAATTTTTGGAAATTCAGGAACATGTATTTATGGGCGCATCTCAAGATAAGGAGCCTCCAAATTCCCGAAATTATTCATCTTAGGAAACCATTCGATTATTGGGCCTCTAACTTTGCAATGAGCAGCCTCACCTCACAAGAAACCAAAAGACTGCCGCATGGAGATCACTACAACAGGTTGTATGGGTTCAGATGTTGAAGCTGCACTACAACAGGGCCACAAGGTATGTAGTAATGCTAACACACAGGTGTTCCTCATTTCTATCCCGAAAACCTTATCTTTCGGATGGGTTTTGCTTGTCGACCAACTGGAGGACAGGAAATCCATGGAAATCCACCCCCAAAATGCACAAACATCTCAGATAAAAGTCACCAGTTTTGCTCATCTCACTGTGTTACAACTTCACAATGACCCTGAGGATTTGGAAGTCCCATACACACCTCAAGTATTGAAAAATGTCGCTACCCGAATCAACCAACAAAATGTCGTCTTTTTCACTGTTCAAAGTTGCAAGACTGCTTCGCAAATGTCCAGGTGACATGTGAAACTTCGGGAAGACCTAGGGTGGAAGACGTGTCGACCTGTCACAGCCTGATGAATGCCACTGAAATGATGCACTTTATTTGATGTTTTCCATAAAATGGCGTCGAAGTCTGGTGCCGGTTCTCAATCCTTCGGGAATTTTGGGTTACAGGATTCAGAAGTCAGGCCTTTTGAGCACCCCAAGCGCTCATGGTATGGAAAAACGTTGGTGCATTGGGTCATGTCTACGTCTATGACAGCTAAACATGGGTTGGTGGACACGGACATTTTGAAGACCTGCAGGAGCATGTTCCACCTTTTTCAGACTACTATGTTTTCATCACTTCAGCCGACATTGGTTTTCTTAATAAATCTGCGTCCGTTTTTGTTGATACAGACAAAACATCAATGTTTCACATGTTTGTGACATTTACATGTTCATTTTTTTGAATCACAAGTTGCGTGTTTCAGAGATCTTGTTGAATCCTTTTATCTATGAATACACTTCTTGCCAAAGTAAAAGGAGCTGTGTTTTCTCACATATCCTTGCATTATGATACTCTTTATTCTATTTTTCCTTCTCGATTGATCGTTTTGCATGACATTGATTCTTGCAGCATTTTGCACTGATACTTCCAGTTCAGCCGTCTACGCTTCCACGTTCAGATGGTTCAAGTCATTCTAGGCCCAAGGATGTAAATTACAATGGCCCATGGCTGGCCCGGGAGCTGGAGAATGGCGAAGAGGTGAAGTGGAATCATGGCTGCTCATTGGTGAGTTCTATGTTCCATACACTTTATCGACGTTGTTCTTGTTTTTTTCGTGCGTTTTAACATTATCAGGTAGGCAACAAACCATCATGATTGGCTGGGAAAGCAGTTCGAAGTTGAAGCAGAAGGTTGTGGTTAATGTTTTCAGGATTGGAATGCACATGAGCCGCTCAAGATTGGAGCCTCGGCAATTGAGATGGGATCCAGCAGGGGAAGTAGGGCAACTACAAACTACAAAATTGCAGCAATGCATTTATTCTGCTGATTTTTTTCTTTGGGGATTATCATGAATCCATCTAAGACATAGTACATATGAAGCCTTCAACGTTACCAATCAGACCATTGCAAATCTGCCTCATTCTAAACCAGGAGCTGGAAATTTGTTCAAGACCTTTCCTGGACGCCGCTGTATTTTGGTGGCACACGAAGGCCGTTTGGTCTATGAGCCTTGGATCTGAAGCAGACTTCGACAGCTTTGTATTTTGACAGTTGAATGATGAATGAATTGAATGAATTGAATGAATTGAATGAATTGAATGAATTGAATGAATTGAATGAATTGAATGAATTGAATGAATTGAATGAATTGAATGAATTGAATGAATTGAATGAATTGAATGAATGGTGGCTATATGTGACGATCTCGTTTTTCTCTCAAGCTGATTGGTGTCTGCGAGGAACAATATGCTCCAGGGGCGGGACCTTGGGAGCAGATCGAATTGGATAGTGCGGCCAAAACCGTGAGTGCGCTGCTCATCGGAGTTTTGGTCACGTCTCTTGATTTGGAATTTCAAAATTGAAACATCCAGGATTGTTTGGAAATCAGTTTTAGAGGTTGTCGAAGACCAGGTCTCAATTGTGAATGTCAGAAAGTTTTGAGGCAGGGGGACATGGAAGCCGAGTTGAGGTGCTGGAAACTCTTTTTGTGCTGAGGCAAGGCAAATTGGACCTCGATAAGCCATTGGCACAGTACAAAGTGAAACCAGCAGCCTATTGGGGTGACTCGTATGCACTTGTTTGCCTGCCTTGGAGGGACTTTGAGATTTTTCTTTCTGATCAAGGCTGTATTTTTGGTGTTTCCTTTGGTGTAGCTGTATTTTTTACAGGCAGTGAGCCTGATGCTTCAGTCTGCAATGTGTTTGTTCACCCACAGAACATGGGATCAGTCGGAATAGCATGATTGGAACGCATGATGAATCTCTATGATGTGTTTCTTCGATACAAATCAAAAAGAGATTGCCATAGGTGAACATCAGATGTATTGGCCATCAGTCACTACCCGACATCTCCTGACTCACACTTCTGGTTTGGGCAAAGTACCACCCGGAACCCAATTTGAGCAACTTGGCGATGCTGAAGATCCGTACTGTTTGGATCTGTTTGTTACATGAGTGCGATATAGTGGGATTGGGTGCGCCTTAAGTTCCTAGAACTTCCGAGGTACAACAGTGGGGAACACATCCAGCATTTGAGTCTTTTGATTGGAGCCTTGACCTCTGATCGCTATGCTACCCCCGTTGACTGGGCAGAAGAGAACTTTGCCAAGCCTATGGGGCTGCCAGGACAGCATGACGAACAAAAGGCTTGCGACACTTTGTGGATTTTGAAAGTTGAAATCACCGTTTTATCCTTTCCGACAAGGACTCTTTGCACACGACGAACTGGATGGACAAATCTCCATTGGTGGTGGACAACTTATGAGTTGTCCACAGCTCGCGCGGATTGGGCAACTCTTAGTGCCTTGGATGATGACCTTGGATAAGATTCTTTTCACAAGGCCACTATTTTTTGGTGGTGTGCCTTATTCACATGTAGGATTCGCATGTTTGAATCCATGCAGTGGTGTTGGCAGTCATTTTGAATTTTGAATTTAATGAAGTTATTGAAGCTGTTCAATTTGGATATACTTGTTGTTTTTTTTTTTGAAAAAAAACTTATTTAGATCAGTCTTCAGACCATTCAAAGCACTTAGAACATCCACCTCGTCCTGAGATCAATCGTGGAAAGTGGCCAGTGTCTGCCGCGCCTTCATGGCCTTTAGATTTGCTTCCCTGGGCCACCAACAGGACTGCTGAAAGCGCGAGCACCTAAAGTGGTTGAATCAACCGTGTCAATCCATATCAATCCTCACCTCAGCGTGGATGAGTTTGGACATGGATCATATCTTGCCAGGACCTCTGTTTTCCAACTCGTAAGCGAAACTGGGCTTGCAAAAAGATGGTAACTTGCAAACTTTCAAACTCGGACTGGTGGCTCTGTGGCTGAAATGTCTGGCTAAAGTCGCCGCGAGGAACACTTCATCACGGAGATGACTCGGCCATCGTTTCCTGAGGCAAGCAGATGGGCGAAGTTAAGGAAAAACGACCAATGACTTTACTTAGTACCTCGTGATTGAGCCATTGTAATTGCGAAATTGCGAAATTGCGCTAGGTGGTCTCCACCTATGGCTTTCTCCTATGGTTAAACCATGCAAGTGCTGGTGAGTCCACCTGCTGCATGTGCACCTGTGGCGCCTGCTTTGGAGTGCCCAATCCTCCCATCTTTGGCATCAACGAGGCCGGGCGAATCCTCCACTTCAAGCGAAAGTTCGATTTCTGGTGTTGACAGTGGCTAGATGCTCTGAGAAAAGATCTGACAGGAAGCATGGTTTGCCACTGGCTTCTTGACGCGCTACTTGATCGTTCTGCCGCAGCGGAACGCTTTTGTGGTGTCTCTAGGCTAGGGATGACGTTGATGCCCACAGCCGCTCCAGTTGAGTTTTTTCAGTTCTCAACCGTGAAAGGCATGGACCTCACAGGCTCAACCCCTTGCGCTGCTTCTTGGCAGAAAGAAATGATGCGAACGAGAGCAAAGGAGTGCACAGAAAAGGTAAACCTTATCCATCCTTCTCCCTGCAATGATGTGGGTGGAACCAAACATAATGATGACAGGGGATGACTAAAATGTGCCTTGATAAACATCTCAGATGATCATACTTTGATGGTCCGGAACCTTGCAGCACTTGCATCTAGGTAACGTGGTCCTGGTTTTCCTTGACCTACGACGACTCCTTCGGAGCTTTCCTGCATTACTTGGTGTCTTGGAACGAGAAGTCGAGTGCAGATAGCGAGCGTGGAAAGAAACATTTCTGCACAAGTCTCAGCACTGCCACTGAGGTGATTGAAAAAGCTTTGCCGATTCCCGCTTCCACCACGACGAACACAATTACACTTACAACAACTACTTGGACATTGACCACTTACACGAGCACTTCCCAAACTACTGCAACTGACCTAGATTCCTAGATGATTGTGGATGTGTGTGCTGGTCTGCCGGGGTTCTGTGTAATTTCCGGACAACCGAGCAGGTGACCTACACCACCACAACATTGGCCCCATACACTATGGCTACGACGGCTACGACTGAGGGCTGGCCATTCAGTTGGCTTTGGCCCACCACTACGACAACTCAGGACGGCTGGTGGCCTTTCGAACTGATCCAGAATCCTGGACTGAATACATCCTTCTTGTTTCAGTCGTTTCAGACCTAGCGTGTTGAATAATTTCTGAGATTAGGGCATCAGAATTGTACAGTTGAAGCCAAAAATTTGAGTCTGTTCTGAACAATGCACCCTCGGAGCTATTTTCCCCACACAAACGGCGAACAACTCAGGATGGGTGATGAGCTGCTTGGAACAAACTTCTTTGTAGACACTGAATTCGAATCGCTTAGAAGTAGCTGATATGAAGGACATTTTGTGTTCTCAACTCCGGAGCCAATTTTGATTTTGACTTGAAGTTTGGCGAGTGGTTATTTCATGTTAGTTCTAGTCGAAGGCATTCAGCTCACACTAGCCGCACTAGCCTTTCCTGAATGGCGCTCGTTCTGAAACTCCACAGGTTTTCGAATGGGACTTTCGTTAACGGTACGACCACAACGACGACCTTTGACCTCTCCACAGTGATTTACAATCATGGCGACTTGGCCTCACATTTGAAAAACAATAATAAAAACCATGGATTTAGTTTAAGATTCTGTGATGCTTTCATGATGTTCAAGCAGCCTGTTTTGGAACATATGCCATCATTGCATGCCGCGTTTGTGCCTTAGTGAGTTAAACTGGCTGCTCCTAATGTTTTGTTCTAACAGTGTGCTTCTGTGAGTGGCACGAGCAGCTGGTTTCAGGCACCAAGTCCAATTTGACAAAGAAGAGAAGGCGCAAAGAGAAGAAGAAACACAAGGAAAAGAAGGAGGAAGAGGAAGCAGAGGCGAGTGGAAATTATGGGTTATGTGCGAGGTATGTGGGAGGTATGTGGGGCTCTATCATTTTGAAAGCGAAGAAAGACTGATGAACAACATGAACAAGCTCTGCACTTTCTCTTGAAAAGTACAACATTCAGATTGGTCGCAGCTTTCAAAACTGTCCAGCTCTCCACATTGTTAACCTCTGTGGGGCGATGGCTAGGCAGACGCGCCATCCAGCACCTTGGCATGCCGCACTTTAGGGTTCTGTGGTTTCTGGACATTATTTGGATATCACTATATCACTTATCGGGACTTAGCACATGATTTCACTCGATTTCACCGTTGATTACTGAGCTGAATTCGAATGTCGATCATGCATTGTGCTTTCAAGGATATGTTGGTGGATCCTGCACCTGCAGCTGCCCCATTGACCAAGATTTTGGTCGATGTTATCCTTTACCCAACACTATGACATTTGAACGTTGGCGTTTTGGACAGGAGGCTTGGGCATGGGATTCTACTTGATTGACCAAATCCAAGACCACGTACCACGTTTCACATTGAAACGTGAAGTGACATGGTGTAGTGGTGTATGGGTCTCGAAGCTTGCGTTTGAAAGACATTCTTTTGTGCTTACGCTGGAGACATGTTTGAGAACCTTGGGCCATGTCCGGAATTGATTTTGTGACGTCGCGCTTAAAGTTTTTTCCGCATCCTCAGATGTTGATGTGATGTGACGATGTGTTCGGTGATGTGAGGCCTGTAACGTTTTGGGGTCAAAGTACCTCAGCACCGAGCAGAGCTGTCCGAATGTGGGCCCCTTGCTTGCCACATTCTGCAGATTTTCTTGGGCTTCAATCAAACCGGATAGTTTACCCCTATGGAAACTGTTAGAATTTTCATTTCATGATGTTTTGATGTTTCAAGCTTCTGATTTGCATGTCTTGTTGGTTTCGAATTGATTTCAGGTATCTGTTTCAGCCTTGGCCCTCAGGCATCGTTCAACCATGTGAGAGCAACTCCTGGGCCATAGGCTCGACCTCACGACACTCTGCTTGTTGTGACTTTCAGAGAAGCTCTCTGATTTGGTGCCTTTGCGTTTCACAGGTGGTGGCACCCACAATGTGTGTGGGCGAGACTTTTGGCATGAGGACCGCAGGTTTTCTATGGTTTTCTGCACACAAAGTGGCCAAGACATAAAGCTTTGCTGGAAGTTCTTGAAGTTTGGTTGTGGGGAGGACATCGGTGTGAATTGCACTCAACTGAGCTTCTGTGAAAAGAGCATGCAGCTCAGTAATTGTGC
Organism: Breviolum minutum Mf 1.05b.01; assembly: GCA_000507305.1. NCBI lineage: Eukaryota > Dinophyceae > Suessiales > Symbiodiniaceae > Breviolum > Breviolum minutum. The sequence continues at coordinate 5,674 of DF245134.1, read as the reverse complement.
GCGGGTTGGAACGGTGGGGAGGTTTAACTTGGTGTATGCATGCCTAGGTCCTAAAAACAGTTTTCATTTTGGAATGCTCCAAAGTGCCTTTGCATCTGAGGGGAAGGGCATCCCATTCTGAAGGACACTCGCAAATTGGCCACGTGCTCATGCAATGTTGTATGGTGGAAATGCATCTCAGCAGCATTTGCAATATTTTGTAATGCTTTATGCAATGTTTTTTGACAGTGCATACACTAGCATGAGTCACTTTTGGAAAACAGTGGAGCATGAAGCGTGGCTGGTGGCATCTTGTCGCCTTGTGTACCTTGCTGTCACGGCATTCAAGAGACCGAGGTACATACGATTCTGAGCCATGTGATCCAAATGATCCTCTGCAGAACTTGAGTCTTTTTGATTCAAAACTTATCAAGTTAGTGTAAAAGGTATTTCCAAACTCTTTTGTAAGGATTCGAGACATGTGTTGGGGGTTTTGGAACTGAACCCGCAATCTTCACGTTATTTGTATAGTATGGAAATGTTTGACTTTGGTTCGAATGCGATCATCTCAAGGCTAGTGGCTGCCACATGCCTCATTTTTTCCAAGTCCGAAACAGACGATTTGTGTTGCGAGGACACTTACTACACACTTGGCCCATCAGAACTTGCTGGCGGCATTCTACGTGACTGGTCACCACCTCTCCCGAAGCACACTTCTAAAGCCCCTGCGCTGCAAAAAGCAAAAGACTCCTTTTACCGGTGTCAGAATTCACAGGACGGGGTAAGAAAAGCATATCTTGAGAATAACATTTTTTGGTTTGTTCAATGTTTCAAAATGGGCGGTGACCCCGCATTATTAAGATTTAGAATGAAATATGAAAATGTAATAATATTGTATCTGTATATCTTCTATTAGTGTTTGCACACAGAGAGTACCATAAAAAGCTCTTTTGGTAAATTATTCTCTCAGCCACCAGCCGTTGTTTTTTTCTTCATGGTGTAAATATAGTTCGATTGATTTGAGGCAGGGAGGAATCAATTCCATGTAATGTAGCGAGGGGTACCAACGGTACCAAGGTATCCTACAGCTTCGTCACAGTCATGACACTGGTTGTGGTGCTTGCCATGCTAGCAATTCGTGCCGTGCTCCGTCGATCAAGAGACACCTGGCTGAAATTTTGTGAAACTTTGATGTGGTGATTGGACCAGAGCGAAAACACCATCACCAAAGTAGTCTTTTGAGTATCTGATCTCTCGGCAGGTCACAGATGCAACGGATTATCAAAGGATGACCTAAGACAAGTGAGCGATCACTTGTCTAACATCAAGCTCGAGCGAAGTTGTATCTAGCCAAGTGAGCGAACAGCGCTATTGGCAGATCCAATTCATCGCTGAAAAACGAATTATGGCAGCTGAATGCTTGTGGATGTGCCATTGCTGCCAGATGTTTGGAATCCTGAAATTGGTAAATATGAAAATGCCAAAAGATGCAAAGGCTTTATGGGTGAAGTGTGCCACAGAATCTTTCACCTTGGAGGTTCAGCTGCAGCTCACTTGCCTTGCCAAGCTGCCAGCTTTGCTCGTCCAACATGATGTCTAAACCCAACAACCCGAGTGAAGGCTTCCTCATGTTCGAAGACATGAGACAAACACAAGCCAAACAACCTACTTGTACTTCTTTCACTTCTTTCATATTCCTCCGTTGTCCAGTTTGACACCACAAGGATCAAGACAACCTTATGGGACAAAATGAACATCTATTTGACTCTTTCAGTAGGGGTGCAGATGATGCAAACAACACCTCCACCGTAAACTATGCACACGTCTTAGCATTCAGCCACTCACGTCATAAGGCAGGCCCCTTAAGTTTGACTCTTTGATTGTGCTTCGTCCCCCATGCATTTTCCTCACTCTGCGGGCAGGCCTGGAGTAAGAGAGCTGTCCAAATGCCCACTTTCCATGTCTTTTTTGAATTGCATATGATGTTTTCAAGAAGACACTGAAGACACTCATCAAAACATTGTCATCGTGTGGCTTTACTTTTTGTTGTCAGGAATGGAGGCACGGCAGCACCAGGCAGAAGGGGATGGAGCCGATGCCTTTCGTTCCTTTGATTGTTCTTGGTGCTCCTTATTGGACTGGAATGATTTTTTTGGGGTTTGCATTCTTTGGAAAGCTTCTGCTGGAGCTTCATCGGTTCAGCACAGGCCAGACGCGTGGTCGAATACCATCAAAACCACATTGCTGCAACTAGCTCAGCGGTTTCTCAGTGTTCCTCTTGAGTGCTTTGTGATGCTTTGCCAAGTCTCTTTGTAAATCGGGGTCGGTGATAGTCCGAGACGACTTGATTGAATAGTGTACAGAGATCTCCACTCGCTCGAATCTATTGTCCGATCGCACTAGTTTGCATCAGTTTGCATCTTCAGATTTGCAGAAGCCGATGTAACCTGTATGCATCAATTTCATCAGAGACTTATTTGCTGATGCCAGGATCACCTCATCCGCTGTGAGAGAGGTGAAGGTGCATCCAGTTGTTAGTTGTGCTAAACAGCTTGCGGTGCTGGCTCGAACTCTTTGAAAGCTTGGTCTTCGGATTTGTTTGAAGTCTTTGAACACCCTTTCCTGTTGTGTTTTCACACTTCTTTTTTATCGAGGTTTCATCAAAGACCTGAAAGCCACTGAGACCCTTCCCTACTTATCAAAATTGAAGAATGATGCAGAATGATGAATGTTGTGTCTCAATATCTCATATACGTGTATGTCTGATGAAGACTATGTGAAGAGTACGTGAAGAGTATGAAGATTTGATCCATCGATTTTTTTCAAAAAGTCATCAGGAAGAACAGTTTCCATTTGCAACATCCACACATTTTTCTTTTTTCCAGGCCATGATAAGCCTTTCCGTCATACCTTGTCCACGAGCTCCTTGGCAGCAGGGAGGTGCAAGGTTTCTGAGAAAGCCTCACTGATGTGCGAAGACGATTCGACTTCAACAGGTGCATCGTTCTTCGATGGAAGCATTTCACTTAAGAGAATTGCGAAGTTTTATTTTAAATGAGGTTTTATACATTTTTGACATTTTTATCTTCGATTTCGTCTTGTTTATCAAGTGGTTTATCTTCGTTGGAACCCAACAGCCGAGGTGTCGATCCACCGCGGCGGCGACGGGACCATGACCAGGAGCGAAAGTGTTTTCGGATCACGGAAACGCCCAGGAAGGTGTTGAAAATTTGAAATGCAAAAAAAGAAAGTTTTGAAGTCGCTTCAAAACTTCATTGCATTCGACAGCTCGAGAAACAAATTTCAGTTCAAGGATGACTTGGATGACTTTGAGTCTTCTGAGGACTTCCTGGTGGAGACCCATGTGCCCCCGCGCCCGGGGCCACTGAGCGTGAAACCGCGCATGGTGAAGCCCCTTGTACGACTACGACGACCAGGCAGGGTATTGAGTGCTGGATTGCCTGTGATGATTGCAGGAGATCAATTATACTAGCAACAAACGGATTGTGACCACAGCACCTCGTCAAAACTGCTACTTTGAAATCGAACTCTTGATGCCAATATACTGCAATATCTGGATATATGTGGATGATGACAATGTACAGGTGGGTTGGGCGGAAGCAGCGAGAGATCCTCAACTTTAGGCCACTCTTGTGGTGTGTTGTTCAGGATTGATGCATCCGGCTCAACAAAAGGTAGGCATGACAGGATTAAATTTGCGGGAAAATTCTACTTGGAATCCATCTTGAATTCATTTCTGGAAGCATCAGAGAAGATTGGAGAAGCACAGGATGAAGTGTTTGGACTTTTAGGCCACATGTCTTTGGTCTTTGGCCTGGTCCTAAACATGTAGACAAAGGCGATCACATTACTATACTGCTGTGATCTGAACTTTAGGTGTATAGGTATATACAAGTAGTTCCCGGGCGAGCCGGTGGCGGAAGTTTCAAAAGAAAAAAGAACTATATAGCAAAGAAAGAATTTGCCTATAGAATGTGCGCAAGATGACCGACCATTGCGATGTCCAAATTTTTTTCTGAGGTTTGAACGAAGCTTTTGCCGTTGCATGGCTGTCATGTCATGCGCTTTGGGGTGATGTGTTTGTGATTTGACTTGCTTTCAAATGATGTGGCTAGTTGTGAGGTGATTTGTGGTACTACCCCAACGTACTACTCCAGTACTACTCTGTACTCTGTACTACAAAGTACTACCCCAGTACTACTCTGTACTACAAAGTACTAC
>DF245133.1:6836-20464 GCA_000507305.1 Breviolum minutum Mf 1.05b.01 | reverse complement strand
TAGAACCTAACTTGGGAATTAGGTTGGAACGCGGCAGAGAATATTTAAGCGCATCATAGAGACTTACCATTAATCTTGAATAAATGTTATCCTAAAACTTATGTGTAAAATTTATGGTTAAAGTTTAGGAATTATGTTTTTCTACGGGCAGGGACTATCCTCACTTCACTTCACTTCATAAATTTATGATAAATTCATTGATGTGATTTTTGGGTGCTTTAATAATCCCCAGTTCATACACCACTTGGGTATGTATATACTTAAAGGGATGACTAGTATATAATATATGGAGGAAAGATACTGTAAAAGGTGTAATGCTACAAAGGATGCTGATTTGTTTTATGAAGATAGGAAATATTGTATGAGATGCTTGAACAAAGAGAAAGCGAAGCATCAACGACATAGAGAGAAAAGACTTGAATATTTTGAAAAATATTATGAAGAACATAAGGAAGACAGAAAAGATTACAGGAAGGCATATAGTCAAATTGAAATAGAATGTGAAGTTTGCAAATGTACAGTTAGAAAATGTGGATGGACAAGACACATAGTGTCAAGTAAGCGCAAGAAAAATCTGGATAATTTTGTAGAATAATTTGTAGGAAATTTTTGAATAAAATTTATCCTAGAAATTATTNNNNTAAAGGGATGACTAGTATATAATATATGGAGAAAAGATACTGTAAAAGGTGTAATGCTACAAAGGATGCTGATTTGTTTTATGAAGATAGGAAATATTGTATGAGATGCTTGAACAAAGAGAAAGAGAAGCATCAACGACATAGAGAGAAAAGACTTGAATATTTTGAAAAATATTATGAAGAACATAAGGAAGACAGAAAAGATTACAGGAAGGCATATAGTCAAATTGAAATAGAATGTGAAGTTTGCAAATGTACAGTTAGAAAATGTGGATGGACAAGACACATAGTGTCAAGTAAGCGCAAGAAAAATCTGGATAATTTTGTAGAATAATTTGTAGGAAATGTTTGAATAAAATTTATCCTAGAAATTATTGTTTTTTGAACATATTTTTGTGAAAATTGTTTTTTTTGTGGATGTATGGTGGGCGAGCGGGACTGGTGTATGAAGTGGGGATAAGTGTGCTCTTGCTTATACACCCCTGAAAATTGACAAGGAACCTGAAAAATATCCCCTTGCAAAAGGAAAAACATCTACACACCACCATTTCTCAGGTTCCATGTGTTTGTTCGGGGGGTGTAAATTTTGGGGCTTGGCTTTTCTTCATAAACCCTTTAAGTTGGTGATTTTAGCTGGGTTATAATAGCCACCAGCATGTTTTTTTTTCCGAAAGACGTTTCGTCGCAGGGTTCTTCTAAAGATTGTTGGCGTATAAGTATAAGCATCAACTCAATACGTATCCCACCATTACGTATGCCTTCAATACGTATCCCACCAATACGTATGCCTTAAATACGTATCCCACCAATACGTATGCCTTCAATACGCATCCCTTTAATACGTATCCATTCAAGACGTATCTCTTCAAGATGTATCCATTCAATACATATCCTCTCAAAAAGTATGCATCAGCAGGAATGGCAATGTATATTGCAAAACATACATCTATACGTCAGGTATCCATGCAATACGCAAGTTCATACGTATCCATTCCATGCGTATCCATTCAATACGTATCCATTCACAAGGTATACATCAGCAGGAATGGCAATCTATGTAAGTAGAAAACATATCTTTGCATATCATTGCATCAGCAGGAATGGCAATGAGTATGAGTATCATTACATGTCATTTCATCCCATTGCTCCTCGGCGGGAATGGCAACAAAAATAAAAGCATTTCTTTTCCTTCAATATCTTACCAACTTTATTTATTGAAAATGAATTGAATCGCGCGCGTATGAACATGGATTTCATCGCTAGCTATTGGCCTGCTTGGTTGCTTGCCTGTTGTTTGCTTGTGCGTTTGCTTTTTAATTATTTTCTGTTACTCTATTCCGCCGGCGGGATGGGGAGGGTCAACCGGAAATCAACCCTTTCGCTAAAAACGCGTGGTCGATCGCCCAAAACTGTGGCGAAACGCAAATTTCATTTGCTCGCGGTCAACCCTCTCACTAAAAACGTGGTGTCGACTGCCCAAAACTGTAGCGAAACGCAATCAGCTTGGGAAGCTATTGCACCATGGCAAGCAGTGAGACATGGAAGATTTTGTCAGAGATTCATCACCATGTCCAACTTAAACTGTATTTACATGTAACATATTTGCAAGTACGCATAGTTTTCCGATTTCCTTCCTGGGAGTGCTTCTGGACATGATTTGGTATCACTCTTTGAAGTAAGGAGAAATTGAGCTTGGCCTTTTCGTGGTTGAACTTGATACCTCACTACATTTTTTTCTTTTTGAAACATCCACAAAGCTAACAACACCCCAACCAAATGCCATCAATTGCTGAAAGGAAAAGGGGCAACAATCTTCACGCTTTGTTTGCTTTTGGATTGTTCACGGCCACTTCTGTGGTTGTGCAATCCTTTCTTGTCCAAGATTTGATCCTAGGGTCAGTCAACACATTGCGCCAAGATGCGCCAAGTATAGAAGGGATGCAGATTGTCCAACAGCCAGGCTTTACGATGTTCTTTTGTCTCCGCGCGGCTGCAGCGATGAAGGGTTTGTTGATTCATATCCGCAAGGTGGGAGTTGGGACAATTGAAGGGATGTAATGTTTTAAATTCAGTTCAAAGTCAAGACATAGAAACTGAAATCACCCGCGGGGTAAGCGTTAGATTCGGGATGTTTGAAAATTTGGCACCCCAAATCGGAAGGAACGAGTTCATCATATAGGGACACAAACTAACGAATTAGTAATTAGGGGGCTTTTGATTTCGGTTGAGACACCCTGAATAACATAGTGCGACAAGGCTGTGGGTGCCCTGCTGTCATTTGCAGCAGACCCTTTCTTGATATAGAGATCTTGTCGGGCTTTCGCTAGGCCCATGCCCAGCAGGCCTAGGCCAATGTAGGTAAGGGAAGAGGGGTCAAGCAGCATCTGCAGCATGCAACAATTTTTAGCGCAGATGAGAAGCCAGTGCTTCATGCAGTACAATTGAACATTGATGCTTCTTTTCATTCTGGGAAAAAGTAGCATTGGCATTTAAAGGTTTTATTCAGCAAAGATGCAGACAATTTCCGCAAACAATTTCCAAGTACAATACCCTGGATGCAATGGCAGAATATCCTTTCAGACCTCAGAGCATTGCGATCATTGGTGGTGGTGTTTCTGGATTGCAAGCTTTACGCGCGCTTGAAAATCTACCGCAGCTGCAAAAAATTGTCCCTCGTCCTCAGCCGGGTGTGGAGTTCACCAATCTTGTAGGCTGAAATCCAACACGAGCTCGTCAATGCCAAAAGGTTAATTTGATGTCTCAAGGTTTCAATAGTAGCAAGCAATCTCGTTCTCAAACTTGCAGATGTTTTTTTTCTTTAAAGCGCCTTGCTATTGTTGGGGGACCGTCTCGTGGGAGACGGAGTTTTGCTGCAGGTCCTGTTTTCCCTTCGTTCCATTGCAGGTTTCTAATGCAGCTTCGAAAACCTGGAATGACCCTCCTATTCTCAGGTCCTTTTTGAGAAGTCAAATGAGATTGGCGGTGTTTGGCGGTCGAATTATGCGGGCTATGGGGCACAGGTCAAAAGAGAGCAGTACTTGGGCTCAGCTTTTGATGTTTAAAAACACGTTTTCTTGTTACTGGAAAAGGATATTTTCAAGTTTCAGTGGACCAGGGGTAAGAGGCCCATGATCTCATGATCTCAAAGCAGAGGTATTCCTTTGTCGAGTTGGACTCCAAGAATCTGGATCTCTACCCAACAGGTCGGCAGCTGCCACTTGGGCGAAACAAGTGAAGTCGTTGATGTTTTCGTTGATGATCTCCTTTCTTGTTCCAAAGGAGTTGCAAAGCTTGGGCAATCTTTCTGGGCTAGCGGCTATGGAATTCTTGGGCAACGGACAGAGGCCCATAATTGTCAATCATGGTTCTCGTTGCTTATTCAAGTATCCTGGACAGCTACGGCAAGAACGAATACAGTATAGGCGTATAGGATTATAATAGATTATATACATCTTAGATACTACGTTCGGATCCTAGATATTTGATGGAAAAGCTGATGCATTTGAGAACACAGGTGGAAAACCCAGCTGGAGCCAGCTGCTCAGGAAGCTTCACTGTGAAGACTATGTTCACACCTTTTCGCTTCGACCATTTCTTCGCTTGGGTGTGCAGGTTCAGAAACTTTTTCATGATCGCAGCAAGAGATGTTGGAGATTGGCTTTAAATGATGAAACATGTGAAGACTTTGACTTTGTTGTTTTGGCCATCGGAAACTTCAGTGAGAAGTTTATTCCTGAAGTCTTGGGGATGCAGAATTTTATGGGCCACATCCTTCATAGTTGTGACTTGGTGGATGCCCAGCTTGTACGCAATCACCACGTGGTCGTGGTTGGATACGGCAAATCTGCGTTGGAATCTTGCTACAACGATGGGTGTAAATGGTGAAATCATCAGTTTCGCACGACAATTTTGTGTGGAAATATGATGAAATATGCATAGAATTCTCGAGCTGTAGATGAATCTCCAACCAGCTCGAGTTGCGCTTCCAAAGCTAAGGATTGCTTCATTTTGGCATCAAAGGAGGCGACTTCTGTAACTCTTGTGGCACGCTCACCAGCCTGGATTCTGCCGCAGAGATTTCTGGGAATTCCATTGGACTTTAGACAGAAAGTAAGCAGACCTGGACATATTTTTGAATTGAACATCAAATGGGCAAGGTGCCCCTCTAATGCAAGGGATTTCATAGTCTTCGTATTCACTTTTGAGGCATGTCCGATTAGTCTGTGTCTCTGTGTCAGTTATTCGGAATTCGTCCAGATTCGTCTGTGATGTATCAGTCTGACGTGTTTTCTGGAAAAAAAACCTTTTGAGTGAGGAATACCTGGCATCGACGCGTTGGTTTGCCAATATGGTTTTTCCACCTTACCACAATGCAAGTTGGTTGCGTCGCATCATTGGATATGTGCTGGTGCCTTTCCAAACAATCCTATGGTGGATCCTGTCGCCGATGGTTTGGCTGCATTTCTGTTTGCCTCGTTCAATGTGGCCGCAATTCTCCTTACGTTGGCAGCTGTGGCATGGCCACGTTGTATCAATTTGCAATGCCCAAAATGTCAAGGACAGCCACATGGGAATCAATGATTGGAGTCCGATCACACTTCTTTAAGTATGACAAGATGTATACATAATGCAGTACTGGTAAATACTACAATTTAATACATATTGTGAAAAACAGATTACTTGATGTTTGAGAGTTCATAGTCTTCAATGGTTCCACTCCACTCACAGGAAGCCTTTGCCCGTCCCAACGCTCACTGCATGCGCGGTGAAGTTGTGGGTCTAACGGGGACCAGTGTTGTGGTGGAAGATGCCATCACCAAAACGAGAAAGGAGCAACCTGCAGATGTGGTGGTTTTCGCAACAGGCTACAGGGAATCCTTGGAGATATTTGGAGAACTTTTTCTTTCCATGCCAATGCTTGAACAAAAACATCAGGAAAAGTCGGACTGGCAAGATCAGGAATATGGTCCCCACACCTTGAAAGAATCATATATTTGCAACATCAGGGGCTTTGATTGTTGATCTTTGAACTTCTATCGTCAACAATTCAACCTGTTCCTGTAAACTGTTGGAACAAAGCTCCTGAGATCATGAAATTGTGGGAGCCTGGGAGCGAACTCTCCATGGTCTCCATGGCTCTACCAGGAATGTTGGTCCAAACTATTTGATGAAGAAACCTTAGCTGCGTTAGATCCCTATGGCGATGGATCTTTGGATCTCTTCAAGCTCATGCTGCCACAAGTGCCACAGCAACTTGGCATTTGGGAAGTGGAAGCAGACATCATACCAGGGGTCAAGGATGAACAAGAATGATTTCCCACACGGAATGGCAGTGGTTCGTCTCATGATCGAGTCTGCTGATCAGAGCAATAAAACACTGAACTAACTCAAAACTGCTAGTCAAAGAACAACATGATGCAACAACATGTCGACAGGAAGACAAATGAATCAAATGAATACTTGGTTATACTTGGTTACTGTAGCCAAAATTCGTTGCGCGGCTTTTGCGATTGCGGTCGTATGCGTGGGCCTCGTGGACGTTCAGAGTTGATCGCCAGTCTCCTGAGATCAAACATGAACACATGAGGCTGGCCTTCGTTGGTCGAGTCTTAACCACCTGTGATATTGTTACCTCCTTCATCCAAGCGCAATGGCTCCTTGGTTGGAAAGGCTGAGGATAATGAATGATTTTGATTAATTTTGCTGATTCATGTGTTTTCACGGACTTTTTGGATGCTTTCGGTTGATTTGGTGAAGCACAAAGAACTTGTGCACAGTAACAATCAGAAATGCAGTCGACTCATTGCATTAACAGATGTCACAAGTCAGACGTGAGAATCGTAGACAATTGCAATCCTTGAATCATCATCAGTTTGCACCTATACACAGAATGGGTCACGTGTTTATCCTTCACTGTTCACTGATTTCAATTGCCAATCACCATGCCATCCAGAATTTATTTTACGTCATGACCAAATTCATTGGTTTTCACGAACGTGGATCGTGAGCACTCCAACGATACCTACATGACGGGACCGGACAACAAAACTGTTCCTTGACAACTGTGCATGCTCGCACACCGGAGTCGAGGATTTCCTAGCTGTCCTGGCATCAGCAATACGAACACGACGACACAACCTCGGCAATATTTGGCACCAAGAAGATTTTGGTAATAGACCATTATTGCGCAGTCAGCCAACCAACAGCATACCGCATTCTACCAACACAACTTTGTATCACCCAAGAGCAATGGAGAGCACACCGCTACTGAGCAGCTATTCCTACACCGCCCACTTACAGCCATCTCACCACAGAGTTACACGTCATCTCCATGGAGAATTGGATACCGGACCAAACAACACACGCAGATCTAAAGTAGTATGCTTTATCCAGCTATATTTCTTCCAAAAAAAGAGAGGGAATCGACATCTCATCCAAGGTTGGCAGCCTTGCTTCAAGGCCATTTCAGTTGGCCTAACCTTTCCACTCGAATCCAATGGAGCCAAAGGTATCGCCAGTGGCGACAGATGTTTGGACCCAAGAGTGGTCAAACCTTCATCGCAGTGCCACGAGTTTTTTCTTACTTTGAAGCTTGGCGGTTTTTGCTAATTTGAAAATTACGCAGCACTTTTGATGAGTTTGATAGAGACCCTTAAATTGAATTAGTTAAATTTCGGGCAGTGCGATCATAGAAAAACTGGCGCTAACATTTAAAGTAGATTTGTTTGCGTTTTGTTCAATAAGAATATTCAATATGTTCTAAGGTCGAGGTGCTCCGGATCTCAAGCAGGAACCTGAAAAGACTAGATCTCCTTGTAAAAAACAAACAAAAATATGAAGGCTGGCACAGCAACCAAATTATATTGAAGATATTTGACCTTGCTTTTAGAATCATTGATGTTTACAAAGTGGATAGTACTTCAGCATGAAAACCCTTACCTGGATGCCAGGATGAACTCATGTCGGACCTTGACATCCCAAAGCTTGGATGGTCTGGTTGCCGGCGCTTCTTCTCGCCCTTGGCTGCGCGACACTTTATGGATGTACCGTGCAGACAGGCAAAGGTGGTTCGGCTACATTCCCAAGAAGCACCAGAGCGAGTCTAAAAATGGTGTTTTTGGATGCTTTTGGGCCGTGGAAGGGCTGTGGATGGGTGACCTGGACTCGTTTCAGGTTCCCAAAAGTGAGTGCGTACAAGCTCGATTGGGTCAAAATTCTGCCAGTCATGCATGATCTGTTTGGCCGCAGATTATTGGAGAAGAAATACTGCCAGTGATGCATGAAGTGTTCAAGTTTTGCAATAGTCCCTTCATTTCCCTTCCGAGTGCAGATCTTGTTTTTATGCCAGGAGGATGCAAATCCATGGTGAGGTTCTGAGCTACCACTTGAGCTACAGATCCCTAGAGAAAGCGATGGAGGAAAACACCAGAAAAAAAGTCCTTGCGCGGGTTCAGTGACGTCTCATATCATCTCCAAAGCATGAGGTGAGAACTATGCTCTCGAGTCATTGGAGCTGAAGGTAAAGCTATGTATCAATGAATGTAAGTAAGAACATGTAAGAACCGTTTCAAATATGTATGCACTGAGACCATGTTGAGGTCAATACAACCCGACACCAGAGCATCTCACCTGAAACCCTTCACCCGGCTCAAGACGGACGCCGCCACGGCGGTGGTACTCCCAGGGGAGATTCAGTAAATCCCTGGGAGAATCTGCATGAATGAAGCGTTTCTTGGACAAGATTGTTTTTTTGGACTCTGGGAGCCAGGAAACGGAAGACTGGCGTCATACTACCCATCTTCATTGTTTAGTAATATCTTTCGAAAAACAAGAGTAATTTGCACCTTCACCTTTCGGTCCTACTTAAGACAAGAATAGTGCCAGTCTTCGGCATATACAAATCCCCAGCTCCAAATATCTCCAAACAAAAACATCAACATCCAGGTATATGTTGAAACCAACAAAAACACGAAGCACACCACGGGATATTTTGATAAAAGACTTAAAAGTTTGTATCTCTTGGTGTTTACATCCTGTCGCTTTTTCAGTCACTGCGACTTGAGGACTTGGGCTCTGGGCCGTGTTAACGCTGTGCGATGCGCGGAGCTTGCGTAGCAGCCGGACACCCATGGACAGTGGGAGGCTTAGGGAATACCAGGTTTGATGACTTGGATGGTTTGAAATAGCATGAAATAGCTATTTGATGCTATTTGTGGTCAAACAACATCCAATAACAATAGGGAATGAAATCATAGGGTTAACATGTAAGAAAAGATGTAGCATGTATGTTTGGAAGTTGTTTTTGCAGCTCCTAGGTGCAGACGACAATGGCTTTGATTCTGATGAGCTTCGCATGAATTTGGATGATCGCACCGAAGATGAAGATGAGATGCCAAGTTGCTTGTTCTCTGCAATCATTTTTTAGTTTTGAGGTTTGTGTTGCCAACTCTCAGGATTCCAGTTGCAACCCAACGTTGCAAGTCAGGAACCGCATTTTTGACAATCTCGTGTGACGTGCAAATGCGACACAATTTCAATGCAATTCACTCCAGGTTGTGCACATATTTCCAGCAAAGACAACAACACGCTTTGAAACGCTTTGTGTTTTCTTAGTCAGAACAGAAGTGACAATCAGGAGCATGTATGTGGCACGAATTTCAGTCCTTAGCCTTCACATTGGGATTCCTTGTTTCAATGTCAGCCCAGTCTTGGTGAAATCATTCCAAGCCTGGCATTTCAAAAGGTTTGAAGCTGCCAGCATCTCCAACAGTGTTTCATGATTTTCATGTGATCATCTCCTGTCCCGTTTTGGACGCATTGCCCTGCAACCACGTGCGCTGTGAGGTTCCTTCCAAGACGATGAGGTTGGAGCCACACGCTTCGACCCGGGCCTCTCGGTGGCGGCGGAGCACATCACCCGGATGGAGGTGAGCGAAGCCATTCGGGTGCTGAGGTCGACTCAAAGATTCGTAGAGTCCGAGTCCGGTTTGGTCAATGTAACTTGAAGCATGACATGACAGAATAGCACGTTTACGGCCGCCCAACTGAAATTTTCACAACAAGATATCAAGAGATTTGGTGGAGAGGGAGACGGATTTTGCATGAATTAAATGAATTGAATTTGAAAATAGGAAACATATCATATCATATCTAATTACTACATACAATTAGTTATGGACATTGATATTTGATTCATTTGAGTAGTCGTAGTCATAGTCATAGTATCGTGTGTAAATTAGATCAGCATCAATTAGCCGTTTGGGGTTGCTTTTTGGATCTCAACATTTTGTAAAACCTTGCGCCAAGTGTCGAGGACTTCCAGGCTCCTGTTTTGAAAGCCAAGTTTGAGTGCTACACAGGACCAGGTTCTCCGGGGTTCTGGGCTGAGGGCAGATCAAGCATATACAGCTGAAGGTGTGGACCTTTGAGAGTTTCTGGATGTTATTTTGCGAATATCAAATTTATTTGATCATTTGAAAGTGCATCAGATTAACTTGAGTAACACGAGTCTCAATGAGGTGAGATGAATCGTGGAACAGGGACAGGGGTGCATTTGAACTAGCCAGGTCCTGCTTGCAAGGCTTGTAAGAACTTGGAGGCGGGGACAGACCTGAGTGATCCTGACTTATTGTTTCGCTTCTTAGGCTTTCATGTTTCTCATGGTTTCACGGCAACAGCCGCAACACGTTCCAAAATCCAGGGTCAGTGCACAGGCCTGCAACCCGTTATGTACATGTACATGTAGTGTGCCTACGGTCTTGTGCCTGCAGTCTTTCAATTATGATTGATCTTGCCATCAGTCCAAGAATTTGCCAGTTTGCAGGACAGAACAGATCATGACCAATGCTTAGAATGTGCCTTGGCAAGCACGCGCGTGCGTTCAGAAATCATCAGCACACCATTATCAGCCTCATTGCAATCATGTGTTTTCTCAATCCCGAAACGGAAGGGACGGGACATCTTCCATTTCTTTCCGGCCAAATCCATCTTGGGCAGTGTGGCAGGTGGCCTCATCTGAAAAAGATTCTCTTTGTTCTCATCATCACTGCCCACTCTCCTTGTCCGTCCAATGTCAGACTCTAGGCAATGAAGGCTATACACTGAGAAAGGAGAAGTGCGTTCCCCTTCTGTGTGATCTGGAGAGCATTCATGGGTGCAAGCACTGCCGGGCAACTCATGTGCGGCTGCCCAGTGCCTCTCTTCAGAGTAGCAACAGTGTCACTTGGGGAATGAAACAGAAAGGTTCCAGTTCACTTGGGATTTGTCATTGGTCCGTTACAGAACTGATTGTGCATGACTTTTTGCAGTCGAGGAAAGAACAGCAGATGGCCAATGTGGTGAGTGCAGCTCGGCGACAAACAATCCTTCTTCATGAAACATGCACATAGCTGACATAGCCGCAAGCGTGAGCAGGTGAAAAGGGCTACTTCCTGACCAAGTCCTTCCGATGTCGCCGCTTCTACTGCGATGCACCGACGGCGGGCTGCAGCACTTGTCGGCCTCAAAAAGAACTAACCAAGGACCACTCTGGACTGAGCGGTGGGTTTAGAATGGTTTATATAGATGCCTTGAATGTTGCCATCAAAGTGAAGCGTTAAAAAGGCATCTCCTTCATGTTTCGGTTCTATAGAGTTGGTAGATTTGTGATGGTGATTAGCATGAGGTTTCGAAGCATAGTTCAGCCACACTATTCTCACCCAGGCGCGGTTGGTTAGATGTTTGAACAACCAACACCAGGACCAGCAGTGCGTGACTTGCAAACCTGGCTTCAAGCATTTGGCGGATCTGACTTGTCGGAAGTTTATTTGCGACTTGGAGAATCACTTGACTGTCGCGCAGCAAACCCGCTGTTCTTTGCTCTGACAGTCTTTTCAGATCTTCTCAGGCTTTATTTATTAGCCTCCGGCTATCCCGCCGGCCTCTCCTCAGCCTCAGGCTTTGCGTTTGCTTCCGCATTGAGCGCCACCAGCAACAGCAACACCAGCAACACTATTAGCACCACGCCCAGCATCATTACCAGCACAGCCGCACTAGCACAAGCATCAGCATCAGCAGCAGCAGTGCTATCACAGCACGAACAGCGCCACCAAAACCAGCACCAGCAGCAGAAACGCCATCGCCAGCAGCGCAAGCAGCAGCATGACCAGAAGGAAGAAGCTCTACTACAACTAGCAACAGTAACAACAGCAACAGTAGCAACAGTCGCACCAGCAACAAAAAACAAGAGAGCGCTGCCAAAAGCAGCGCCACAAGCACCAGCAGCACCTGGGAAGGATTGAGCCATGCTGGCTGCTGGTCGTGCTGGTCGTGCTGGTCGTGCTGGTCGTGCTTGTGCTGGGCTTGTACTTGTGCTTGTCCGGGGATGGGACGCAGCTAAGACGTACGAGTGCCACTAGACAGGCTCTCGGGTATGCGAGTCCTTTTCCTCCGATAGGGTGCCTCATATACCCCAAGTCAGATTTGCGGTCACTTCCACTCTTAGCTTCTCTCGCACACTTGGTTGGAGAGGTGTGGCAGTCGGCTCAGCGCGCAGGTAACCATCTAACCCTGAAACTTTCTTCAAAGGTTAGTGGTCATGTCAAAGCACCATTGGGATTGGGCTAGAGTGACAGATGAGAAGCAGCTAGAGCTGAGCAGCAAAGATAAAGTTGCCATAAGTTCCCTTCTTATTTTGGGCCTTGGCTGTGGAGGTGCCTCGATTCCTGAGGTGATGTGTCTCAAGTGGAAAATTGCCAAACCTGCCGCAATCAGACATCACTTACGGAGGATCACCAGTGACTGTGGCTGAGAAAAGAAAAGTTTGAGTCATGTGTCATCAGCATAAATAGCTGTGAATTGAGACTAGAGTCTGCCTTGCGCTGGATGTCTAATCTGAGTAACCTGTACCTAACACATACGTAGAAAATGTATTTACTGTAGTGACATGTCAGTGTGTACTTACATGGTTTGGGGAACACAGGAAGCGGATGAACTCATGTCGAAGTCAATGTGCAAAAAAAACACAGAAACTTCAGAAACTTCCACGCTTTTGGTCCCATCTGAGGTGTGACACTTGTAAACTCGGTTTCAAGTTGACTGAGAACTTGTGCCCCTCAGCTGTGTATAGCTGAGCTGGTAAAGCTCTTCCTGCTTACTGGCCGTGTTTTTTTGAAACATATTTTTGGCATGGTAAACGGTCAGTCACAGCAATGGCTCGTTGACAAACTTGGCCAAGGTGAACCCTTCAGCTGCACCACTGGGCCTTTGGAAGCATGCCTGAGCTGCAAGGGCTTGGAAGATCGTGCTAAGGAAACTTTGCAGTTGTCAAATTCTGAAGATGGAGTCTTCCAACTTGAATACTTTGATAGAGATTTCGAGAGTTCGATCAACCATGATCAAATGCTGTGAAGTGGCTTCGAAGTGTCATTCACTATTCAGCTCGTTTTTTTTTGAAGCTTCATCTCAGTTGAAAGATTCCTGTGCAAATAGGTCGTTGTGAAAAATTATAAGCATTGTTCAAAGATGTTCAAAGATGAAATGCATGATAAGCCGCGAGCTTTGCATCTCAGTTGTGTCAGGACAATGACTGCCTACAGTGCAATCCAGGCTACAAACTGGTGGATGGTGCTTGTCAGACATACACCTGCAACTCGAACAGTCTCAGCACAGGAGCGTCCAAATCGTCTATGAACTAAAAATGGACTGTTTGACCGACTTCGCCCACAAACGAAGTTGACAATTTACATCAATTGATTGTAACAATTTGTAAGCTCATGTCACAACAGTGCTGGTTCCATTGTCGTTGTTGTTGTTGTTGTTCTTGTTCTTGTTCTTGTTCTTGTTGTTGTTGTTGTTGTTGCTGTTGTTGTTGCTGTTGTTGTTGTTGTTGTTGCTGTTGTTGTTGTTGCTGCTGTTGTTGTTGTTGTTGTTGCTGCTGCTGCTGTTGTTGTTGTTGTTGTTGTTGTTGTTCTTGTTGTTCTTGTTGCTGCTGCTGCTGCTGCCGCTGCT
>DF245132.1:0-20380 GCA_000507305.1 Breviolum minutum Mf 1.05b.01 | reverse complement strand
CAAACAAACAAACAAACAAACAAACAAACAAACAAACAAACACACAGACAGACAGACAGACAGACAGACAAACTAACTAACTAACTAACTAACTAACTCACTAACTAACTAACTAACTAACCAACCAACCGACTAACCAGCCAACTAACCAGCCAACTAACCAATAGCTAAAAGACTAACTAACCGACTACTCAGGGACCTAACATTTAAAAAAAAACAAATGAGTATAAAACTAAAACAGATTGATTGGATAGATCAATCAAATAACTAGAGTGCATAAAAATCTGTAATTCATGTAACAAAAACACTTTAAATGAAAGTAAAACAACACCAAAGAATCATCAAGTCGGAACTGCCTTCCCCTCCCTTTGAATCACTGAGCTACCACCAAGGTGAGAATGCCACGGACAGGACGGGTCATCGTTTTTGCCGCGCAAAATATGTCGGGTTGGATCTGAATGGTTCCCAGCGTTAAGCTTAAATGGCTGGCAATGTCATATGTGTATACAGCACACAGCAGAGAGAGGGAGAGATTCTGTTGATGGTTCAGAAATCCGGCGAGCAAACCACCTGACATATATGTTTCACCCTGTACATAAACGAGATATTTGCCATATCAACTGCTTAGCCGGACTTTTTCCATCAACAGTTCCATCTCATTTTTGTTGGCTTCAAAAAAGTGGCATCTTGAAAAATTCCAACACCGCTCCAAACTCACACCTCCATGAAGTCCTTGGGTCGATTCTGGGACTCTTTGAAGGTGGGTTGCCAGCCTGCAGCATGGACCATCCATCCATGGTGCCCCATGTTGGAGGGAATCTTGTTTTGTTGCCAGTTGGTAGATCATGTTGATTATTAATGCAAGGGTTGTATTGCACAAAGGGACCTTCTGAGAAGTAACCAGCCCAATGATATCTAAGAACATGTTCGGAAATACACACCCTTAGTGCCGTGAGCTATTTGGATATATGGATGACTCTGCTTTTTTCATCAACTGCCCTTGTGAACTGCAGCCTTCAGACAGCAGGAGGGCGTACATATCAGCCACGTGGCACAGCACCTGTCACAGAGGAAGCTTCCCAGAAGTCCCACATGCAAAATGGCCAATTGAAGATTAACATGGAACATAATTCCCTGGAGGTTTGGTTCAGATCATGCTCCTTTCTTTTCATGGGTGATGGCTGTAGGTTCCAGTTGTTAATCTTCCAGGGTGTACATAGAAGGAAAACAATAAAATCCATGAAACCAAACTCATTAGACCTTCCCTCTGAGAACAGAAGTCCAGTATTGTAAACACATGAGCAACCATCATCAGGAAAAGTTTGAGTCCTGTGCAGATCCAAACTGGCAGGCCCCATTTGTCAAAAACTTCTTACATACATACTTATCAAAATCCCATGCCACATCTTTTGAGGTTTCATCATGCTTTTGCTAGAAAGACCCTTGAACTCAGTCGTCATTCAGAAATGTCATTGCGAGTACCAGAAGTTCAAGAATCCTCTTGGCCATCGTTCCTATCCATGAATCCATGATCAGAGGGAGCACTTTCAAGTATCAACAAGAAGGTAGAACTTTGTCCGAAATTCAAGACGTCGATCGATGTTCAATCCAAAATCAAAACAAAAATAAAACCTGGCCATGTCTGGCCTTAGCATGCGAGGCTTTGAGCGTTCCATCTTTGGTGGCAATCGAGATGTAAGATAACCTGGCACCAACGAGATGTTTACTGATACTCTGCCATTTCTCGGGATAGCAGTCCCTGTTGGGAAACTCTTGGTTTTTGGGGTGCAGCAAAGGCATCTTGGGAACCAAAAAAATACACGGCTGGGATTGGTATTTGTAAAACCTCTGAAAACTGCAACACAAAAATACATCTTCCAACAATTCTGCGGGACCTCACAACTCCCTAAAAACTTAAAACAAACTATCAAAAAAAACACAGGCCTTTTAAGAGAAAATGTCACCTAGATTTTGTTGAATCAACCTGCCTTTCTTGATTTCCGAAAGAACTATTTCTAAAAAAACCTGCCTCCTCAATTACTCCCAGCCCTCCAATCAAATTTCCAAGGCGCAATGCTGTGAAGGGCGAAGGCACCACTTCTTCGAGGACCTCTACCCGTTGTGATAGGTTGAGCCGGGGTGCCTGAAAAGTGGGCTTATTTTAGTCCCTTCATATCATGAGGTAGTATGTTGTAATCATTGTAATCCCTATATCATCAGGTAGTATGATCACCAGTTGAAAAGAAAAAACAACTAACCAGAACCAAGTATGATTCGTTCAAAAAAGAAAACAAACCTCCTAAATCACTCAAATATACAGCAATTTAAGAGGTGCTGAAATGCGGATTCTTTGGTCGCAGGGAGCAGCTTTTAACAAGTTTGCTCTCACCTGGAAGGTTCGATAAACCAAGTTGGATTCCCATAGGGACAGGTGCCATCTAAGGCTCAAAGTGAAGTTAACCTCCTACATTCATCCATGCATCCCAGAGCCATTGAGAAGCAATGGATTTTCTTGAAAAGATCTTTTAGTCCGACTCATATCACCCAGTCTGTTTGCTTCACATGCCATCATAGAGTTCAATGTATATAATCTATATACGTTACATACACATTATGTATATTTCAATATCTCTGCAGCAACTTGGAACTAGTTGTACATTCCGCATCATTCGAAGAAAAGGTGCTGGAAACTGATTTGAAGGACTCAAAATCTCGAGATGAAATTGCGTTCCTTTGCAATCCGTTGGAAGGCAAAACGTCTTGTTCAAAGGAAAAGACCTTCTGGTTGGTGGTTGAACCACCCGTTTGAAAAATATGCGTCAAAATGGATCATTTCCCCAGATATTTGGGGTCAAAATAAAAGATATATACTTGAAACCACCACCTAGCCGCCTAGCCTTTACTCAAGTCTCGGTTTCTTGCCTGCTCAATGGTCTGGATTTCCATCTTCGAAGCTTTTGTCGAGGTGGCTACTGCTGCAATTTCCTGATTTCTTTGTTTGATGGAAGTTTATTTGCACAGGTCGAAACTTCCTATCTGCTATGGAATGGACAAAATGGATGGAAGTTTCAAAACGCCGTTTTCAAAGTTTGGCTTTCCATGTTTCATGTTGGATTTCTGCATTCAACCGCTTTGATTTGCTACCCATTTTACTGAATCACTACCAAAACGCGGCTACAAGCCCAAGAGTTATAGGATGTTGTAGGTGTAATCATGTAATCCTGTCTTAGTCATTCATCTCTATGTTTGGTCTTTAAAACCATTCCACTTTTGCCAACCCAAGAGAACATCAAAAGACCGAAACTTCCCAAAACCCCATCAAATTGGGCTCCCAAACCAATTTCTTGCTTCGTACTTCCAGTTTGTCATCCGGGATACCCAACAACTGCGCTAAGACCTGAGGCCAAAAGATAGAGATCCAACTCTAAATCAAGCTTCAACTACACGGGTTTGGGGGACGACCCCAATAAAAAATAGCGTGGGATGTTTTTGAAGTGCTGGATTTTTGCAATGAATTTCTTGGGCTAAAAGATGTGTTTGGGTGCCGTAGTTGGGGTTTCCGTAGTTTGATGGCAGCCATCACCCTGAAGTTGATTGCCTGACTCTGGGGCCCAGGCATATGAAACCATTTTGATCCACCTCAATGCTGCTGAAGCATCAGTGTTTTTGTCCTTTGGATCAAGTGGGGTGCTAAAGAAATCATAACTACTGAGTTAGTTGAGTTAAATCATGATTGCTGTCCTGCATGTAGTGATGCATGAACTTATGAACTTTGTGAACTTGTGAATCCTTTCGTCTTATTGGTTCACTTGCAACCCCTATCTGCCTCTAGTACGGCGAATCAGTAGCTACTATAAAGCTGGCTATCCACAGTCTTCTTTCCATTTTTTCCACTGTTTGGTACCTAGCAGTCGTCATCCTGTCATCATAGCTGTCATCCTGAATCACCATGTTGAGACGCCGCAACAAAAGTCAGGGTCCCCCCCCCCGAGTCATTGAAAACCCTGAAGTGATTCATCTATGCCTATTTGGAAGTCAGCAGCTGTTGGATTTGGCGTCACATCATGTCACATGATACTTTTAACAGGGGTCATGATATTACCAACCCAAACAATGCACTATTATAAGGAGAATCCTTCCAATTTACCATACATTTGCATTGTTTGATTTCCCCAAAACAGGTAATTTCATGACCCCTGTTTAACTTGACCCCTTTTCCAGCTGAGACCATGGCTCTTCCCGCCGGCGTCGCTTCATAATGTCCTGGAGGTGGAATTCATCTTGCAGAAACTTGTCGAGTCGTTTTGGGCAACGACTTGTTCAAGAATTTGTGTTTGGTTTTGCTGATCACAAGCGTCTTGCACAATTGAAATCACGCAGAAATCAGCAATGATATCATAGAAATTTTGTGGAGTTTGGGTAAATTGCGCTTCTGATCTTGGTCATGGGCTTGTTTCATGCTATGTTTCAACCCAAAATATTCCGAAAAGCACCAACACAAAACATCATCAAACCAGGTTTCCCAGCCAGAAACACTGGAACATGTTCCCAGTCGGGTCCACCCAACCTCGTTTTCCAGTGCTTGAAAAAAACAACTCATGGGCTGGTGGTGTGATCTGCCATCCTCTGATGTACCGGTGGGGTGAAAAAAAAAATGGGTGAGGTACAAGAATTTCCGCAATAGTCAGCATCCTTCAACAAAAGACTTTAAACATCAGGTGACGCTGAGTCTTCACTCACATGAGTGACGAATTGAACACTAATTGAACACTAGGAACACTTCTTGGGACACTTTTTCAGCACTTGCCAATTGCGCGGTTTCGGCCCCAGGCATGGCATCTCGAAAGATGAGGGATCCTCAGCCAGAACGTCAGTGCCCAGTTGTTCAGTTCGGCCCCTGATGACTCTGAGTTGTAGGCGCGAGAGAGTCAACATGGTTTCACCCGCAATTCGTGCCTGGCACTCAAAACTCAGGTTGAAACCCGGATCAGCAAAAGGAAGTGGAAAAAAATACTGACAGTGCGGTCCATTCAAATTGGAAGTTCCCAATTCAACCAAAAAGAATCCACCAAGTCATTGTGTCATTCAAGTTCCATTTCTCTATTTATGATATGTATTTATAATATGACATATAATCCTCTCATCCAGTGAACTACAGATACCCTCTTGTTGAAGCCACCAATTGTGTCAGAAGTTGTCAATAATTGCCCGATGTCGTTTTCGCAGTTGGCGCCTGCTCTTCCAACTGCATCAACCTCGCAATGTCAACCGGTCTCTTGTTGGCTTTTTCATTGACTCCCCCTCCCTGGACTTTACCAAGAAAACTCACATGCATATAAGCTGGGAATCTTCAAATCTTCAATCAACATATCATGTAAAATGTAAATCAAATTAAATCATATAAAGATATCATTTATACAGTATGTTTATGTATTTTTCTATATATACACACACCAAACCATGGAATTTTGTCCAACCAAGATGCTCCGGCTCGCCAGGGCGAGCAGCTTCCAAACGATGAATGATGTCCAAGACCAGGCGCAGGAAAGGGAAAACCTTCCCACCCGGGTCCAGGGTGGTCCAGGGTTTTCGGGGTCCCAACCAGGTGGTTTTGGATGTGAAAAAACTCCCACATTCATGAAAGTTAGGCAGCAATAGAAGGGACAGATTAATGTGATTTTTTTTTTGGAATTTTCCAGGGTTTTGAGTTTTGAGAGGCAATTTTTTGCAAAGATATATCATCTACTCACAAATTCAGCTCCTGGTGGAAAATTTTGGGGCAGTTGGGGGATGCGTTGGGATCCTGTCCTGAAGATAAATGTGGCTTCATCCTTTCAGACGAGCATCACAGGGATATATATAATCCAAGGGAAAAAATATCGGACATGCTAACAATTTTCTTTTAAAAAAAATGCTACTACCTCCTTATTGTTGCCCGTGATAAGTCCCAATGAGTGGAAGCAAATTAAAGAAAACTTCATTTTGACTAGAAAGCTACGGTGCTTGCTGTAGGTGTGTTGAAGCTCATGTCATTCACCCAATTCATCTCCCGTGCGGAGCCCAAGTTCACCGGAACGCTTTCGGAGTTCAGGTTTTCCAACTTCTCTTCAGTCGACTCCAACTCCTGACCGTGGGAAGTTTGAGGAGTGATGGCCTTCCAGAATTCCACACATTCGGTTTTTAGGTCACCATTTTCGATAGAAAAAAATAGGAAAGCCTTGGCCAGCACAGAGTAGCACCAGTTGCAAGCCTGAATCACTGCCTCACTTCTTGCAGTGAAAAGAATCATTGAATGCACATAGACACAGATCCAATCAGCTTTATCCTTTGTATCAACTAAACGGCAATCACAGCAAACTGAAGTTTCCATAAATTTCCAACATAGCATGTTCAAGTGGAGATGTGTTTCCAATCGATCTCTGAAGTTGGATCATAAGCTCCCGTGCCAATGGGACACCACGAATGGCTGTGGTGTCACCGGAGGTTGGAAGCAACATTTTCATCATCTCCTGGAGGCTGCTGAAGTGCTGAAGTGGGGCCCCCTACAAATTATAAGTGGAGTTATAACCCCAAACAAAATGGCCCTTATAAATGAGTTTGCCTGGGGTTATAACTCTACTTCTAGAGGTTATACTGTAACTCCATTTATAACTAGTAGGAGGCCCACCTTTGAGCCTACACCAATTCGGCCCTATCGTCAGTGTCCTCGAAGTGTCCATGAGCAAAGAGCTCGTCGATGGATTTGCGAGGAATCGAGCGGAAGACAAACACGGGCACAGCTTTCAACACAAATTCCTGGCCGTGTTTTTAACACCGAACCTGGCATTCTTGGAATGACTTTTTTCCAAATCTCAATGAAAAATCTGACTCCTCTTTTTGATACATCGAATCAGCAGTTTTTGAATAACTAACTCCCCTCCCGACCAAGCGAGCGTTCAGCGTTGGATGGTCCTCTTTGCCGTCTCCTTTACTGGTAGCTCGGTCAAAACCACAGAAAATGCGACCTGAGCGTTGAAACATGTCGAAACACATCGATCCTAGTGCCTTCTACATGTAGTTTGTTGAGTGACAGTAAAATAGATCATTTATTTGTTGTTTTAAGTTCAATTTCGTATACAAGGTGTACTTGTATAGAAAAAAATGTCTATGTATCATCATCTATTACTTTTCGTTCAGTTCAAAAGTTACTGTTGACTCTGTGTTTTGGTGTACTCTGTACTCTCAACCACATGGAAAAAAAAACGATCTGGTTCTGTGTTAACCGACCAAAAACCCCACGGTCAATTCATCACCCCCTTATGAGTTGATGGTTCAGAAATCCTGCGATCACCACCTGGGATGTGTGTATAAAACCAGGTAATTACTGGGATAAACTGCCAACCTCAACCCTCAACCGGTGCAGGGTTTCTTCCCATCAACCCTCCATCAACCCTCCATCAACCCTTCCATCACCAAGGTAAAAACCTTGGGAAATCTTGGCAAAGCCTGGTTTGAAGGTCACCCTGACCACATCGCCTGGCTTTTTTGGTGGGGAAAAAAAATTGGATGTCAAGAAGTTGCAATAGAAACTGCCAAATCAAGGGTATTTTCTGTGGAAAACTAACATAACTTCAAAAGGCTCATTTTCCATTACCCGAGTGTAAGGGGGGAAGGGCTTCAACTTCAAACAGTGCTTCAATTTTACTTTGTCAGACTTTGACCTAAGCTGTTGAAGCGTCTCAAAAGGCTTGGCTATGTCAGGGTGATTCCCTTCTCCATCCTCAAACTGCCCCCAATCATGGGGCCTGCATTGCGCGTACTCAGCTGAACCCGGGCTCGATCTTCAATCCTGGGCTTTCCCACAACCAAGGAAACCCCCCAAGAAAAACGTTTTTCGATCATTCACTTCCCAAGAGCCCTGCTGCCACCTACCACCTGCCCCCCCAAACTCCCCCCAAACCTCAATGCCATTGCTTCATCAGCTCCTGCATCGAGACACTGAGACTCCACCCTGTTAATCCCCCTTAGTTCATCGCGACAAGAAGCACCCAAAATCAAATCTGGGTTCTATCTGGTTCAACTCCTATACGGTTCAACTCCTATACGCCCCAAACGTGTACAACAAAAGCCCTGCCAACTGTTTTTCTGCAAAGCTATTGGAAACTTCATCAAGAAATCTCACTTGATCATCTGTTTTCACAAGCTGTGGCCTGTAGGAGTTAGCAAAATGTCGGTGTTCATGGCTTTCTTGCTCTCCCACATCACCTGTGTTTCGATGCCAGTTTGCTGTAGCATGGAAGCCCATTGGTGTAGGTGAATTCCATGAACTTGACCATTCTCACAAGTCTTCCCTTCATCAAACATCGAAAGAGAATGACTTGCAAGCAATGCGGATGATTTCCAAACTCTCATTCTGTTAAGCCAACAACAACAACAACAACAACAACAACAACAACAACAACAACAACAACAACAACAACAACAACAACAACAACAACAACAACAACAACAACAACAACAACAACAACAACAACAACAACAACAACAACAACAACAACAACAACAACAACAACAACAACAACAACGAAGAAAAAAACTCGTTCCCACAGGATTCACACAAGGCTGCCTTGACACTGATAGCTCCAGGCATCTCAAAGGTCAATGCTGCAAAGACCTTACTTCCTTCATCACTCACCTTCTCCTTGGCGTTGTTAGGTAGCGAGCGATAGCATCCTCCATCTACAAGGTTGATGGTTCAGAAATCCGGCAAAAAAAAAAAACACCGCTGGGATGGGTGCTAAAACCTGTTGTAAATAATGGGATAAACTACCAACCCTGAACTGGTGATCGCCAGATTTCTGAACCATCAACAGTATATCATTCCTCCATCTATCCTACTCCACCAATATCAGAGTACGAGACACTGAAAAATTATTAAAAATTTCCCACTTGTTGGCAGTGCCCAGGACCTGGTTGGTCAAATGGTTACTGGTCTTGTTGTGCAGTTTGCGACTTTGACACAATCTTGGACAGCACACCACGGTGGTGTCCAGCGGGTAGCGTTTCACCATCTCTGTAACCTCACAGTCGTGGCAAATGGTCAAACCAGCAATGGCTGGATATATTAGTTGGGTCATTGCGAGATACTGAGTCCATGTATCATTTCTATCATTATAACAGAAAAGAAACACAAGCAAGGCAGCTTTCCATAGTAGCCATTTCCCAGCCCTTGAGCTCTTGACAAGTCCTGTAGAGAGATAGGTTAAGACAATCCCTGGCGAGGCTGCTCAAAGCATGTCTGGCAGCAGACCCACTATCCACTGAGACCAACCAAAGTTGGGTGCTTGCAGCCATTTTTTGGGGAAGTACCCCACACCATCGGGACCCAAATCTGACAATGTGCATTTCATCCTAAACCTCGTCCTGTCAAAGCCCAAATCCGTGCGGTTTAATGGGTAAGGTCCAATTTTCTGTCGCAAATTTACACTCTTTAGGGTGCTAGCAATGCCCCAACGAAAGAAACAGACAGGGATTGACATTGGTGGATTGACATCACCATTCAAGTCGCGGTTCCAAGGTTCCCAACGGTGTAAACTTCCGTAATGGGAAACCTTTGTTCCTTGTAATGTGACTGTTGTATAACTACCAATTCTGAATTCACTTCCCAAGAGTGAATTAGTTATATAGATTTCTTGGATTGATTGGATTCTTAAGATATCACAAAAAGGAATCAATACACAACAACTCCCAGCCCAAACTAACCCCATCTCACCACGTTGAAATACGGCGTTACCAACGCGTAAACACCACGGTGGCTACAACTTCGCGGGTGCGACGGGAGGCAAAGGTGGCGACCGCATCGGCGGCATCGCCCTGCCCTTTGCTGCGTAGCATCTTCGAAGAACTCGGAAAGCCAAGATTTGAATGGTTGGGGGGATTCCATGGCCTGATTTCTCATAGGAAAATGATGATTCATGACCTTATTTTTATCACCATATTGCCTCCTTACGGGGGATTCAAGGATTCATGAGATTCTCAACCACTGGCCCTCACATCAGCACCAAGTGTTGGGCATGAATCCCGTCGTACCCATCTGGAAGAGAAAAGAACTAGGGAGCTAAAACAAGGCGCAGTATAGATGTGCTGTTGAAACACCTTGCCGTAGAGGCGTGATTCATTTGCAAGGCGGAGACTTGCATGTCTCAGTCTGCACATGGTAAAATGATTTTGCTCACCTTGCACAAGCAGCAACAACATTGAACAAAAAAGGTCGAATCTACCTTCAACTCCAGCCCAAGTCCTCCATTTTGGGGAGTGGATTCGGAATCACTGTTTTCAACCAACCAGTTGACCTGTCAGGGTGTACCAACCTACTCCTTCTTCACCCATCAATTCCTGGGCTTCCCTGGCTCCAGCAACCTACGGAGCGAATCAGTCAGCAAGGAATTCTGCTCAGTGACCGGCAGGTGTCTCAGCCTTGGTGGCTAACCCAATCCTTCAGAAACAAAAAAAACAGGTGACACACAGTTGATAAATGTAAGACTCCCATTTCCAGAAATGATTTCATCCGAAGTACTTGGTTTTTTGGTTGTTGATTGCTAGACTTCCTGACATCGAGTGTGGTGAGTTACATCTTCCAAAGGATCCGTGCCCACCGCCACTATTTTCCAAATGCGCAGCAGGAGACAAACATCTCGAACTCTGCACAAAGTGTCTGTGTTGCAATCATGTGATAGGCTATTTAAGCTGGATATGTCTGGATCCAGGCATCCTTGTCTTTCAGAACAGCAAGAAATATATGTTTTGGCACAATTATCATGCCAAATTGTTGGATCACAAAAATGATTGAAAAAGCCTTCATTGCCAAAAAATGTATTATGAAATGTTGCCAATCCTTTCTTCTCTAATACTCTAACCTACATCTACCTACTCTCTCCGCTTTCGGCCAGTCTCCAGCTGGTCTCCTTCGGTTGAAGGAGCCTCCAGCCCATCTTTGGGAGCGTGGCGTACAGCTGCGGCAGGAACCGCCCAAAGCGTTTCAAGGGTTTATGTGAAGAAAAAAAAGACATCAGCTACTTTTGCCTTGTTTGCAAACAGATTCCAGGAGTCAAGTTGGAGATTTACACCATTCTTTTGATGGATATCTGGATGTCTTTTTTTCTGTCTAAAATCCCGTGATGTTGCTGAGATTGTGGATTGATATTGAGGAGAGCGATGCAAAGTTGGTGGTACTTAAATGGTTCTGAAATCGCTCGGGAGACATCCCATTTTCGACTCTAAGTTCTGAAACCAAACCCTCGTTAAACGCCTGTCACGCCGTGGGGATGGTCCAACTGGACTGGCCTGTCCCTCGATTGTAGTAATAGATCCTCAGTGAAGCCATGACAAATCACCAGGAATTTGGCGGGTTTCAACCAGCTCATCATGTGGAGTCAACTGTTCCTGTCCTGAAAAAACCATGACGCATGTTGTATGAGCCGAGGTCCGAACTTGCTGGTATTCGGATCAACCCCTTGCTCCCAGCCAGCCGGCAACTCAGGAGCCGCCTGCGAGGCAGGCTGTGCTTCTGACTGCGCTGCCGGCTGCGCTGCCGACTGCGCTTCTGGCCGCTTTGTCTCCTCAAAAACGACTGCAGATTAACAACGGACAAGGACCAGGACCAAGCCTCAAAATCACTGCGATTGTTCAATTCATCAACTACGTCTTTTTTTATTAATCAAATCTGTTTCATTGGGTTCGGATGTTTTACTTTTACTTCTCATCAGGTTTTCAGGCCTATCACCAACAACTGTTTATACTTGTGGTGTCCTCAGCTGGTGCTATACTGGAGGCTATACTGGAGGCCTCTGGCTCCGTGCCATTGGTTGGTGCGGCACTCTCGGCAGGTGCCGTGCCATTGACATGGCTGGCAGATGCCTGGGTAGCTACACCAGCAGCTGTGGCATCCGCCTGGTGACTGACTGGTGCTGTGCTGGCCGTGGCTGGCCCATCACCAAGGGCGATGGCTGGCGTAGGGGCAGTACCAACCATGGGGGCATTGCCAGCCATTGGGGCACAGGCCATTGGTGTAGTGACCATGGGTGCACCAGACATGGAATTTGTCATGGCTGCTGTACCACCCATAGTCCCTCCACCCATCATCGGCGCACTAGTCAAAGGTGCACCGGTCATGGGTGCTCCCATAGGTGCTCCCATAGGCGCTCCCATAGGCGCTCCCATAGGTGCCCCCATGGGTGCTCCCATGGGGGCTCCCATCGGTGACCCCATGGATGCTCTCATGCCACCCATGGGTGCTTGACCACCCATCGGTGGTTGACCACCCATTGGTGTTTGACCACCCATGGGTGCTTGACCACCCATCTGCATTCCTCCAGCCATTGGTTGACCACCCATTTGCATTGGCATTGGTTGTCCGCCCATTGGCGACCCCATCTGGCCGGACATGCCCATCTGCATCCCTCCAGCCATGCAGGCACCGCTCATTGGCATGGTGGCTGCTGGAGCTATGTCCACAGGTGGGGGTGTCCAGCTGGTTTCCGCTGTCGCACGGT
The DNA here is from genome assembly GCA_000507305.1 of Breviolum minutum Mf 1.05b.01. Classification (NCBI taxonomy): domain Eukaryota; class Dinophyceae; order Suessiales; family Symbiodiniaceae; genus Breviolum; species Breviolum minutum. Next base: position 7,850 of record DF245132.1, on the reverse strand, counting down.
TGGCATAGTAGACCTGCAGGCTGAGATCAGGTGCCATGAACCTACAGCTGTGATCGCCACTTGAATCATCACTTTCCCTTGCCAACCCAAAGGCACCTTGCCACTTGCTGGATCAACCGCCTGTTCCCAGCCAGGTGGAAGCGGTGGTACACCTCACAATTTTGACGAAGGTACCATGGAAATTGGGTGATTTTCAAAATATAGGTGGCCCAACTGCTTCAACATGGATGTCCCTAAATCAAACGCTTGTTGAGTAGAGCTAGATACACTGCAAGGATTTGGAGGGTCCCTGATTGCTTCAACATCCTCAGCCCTACAAACTCACTACTGGGATGAGGTTCCTGACCTCCCTGGCTCACCACTGCATAACCTGGCCATGTGACTGGGCATCATTTGAAGCATCGTCTCACGAATGGCATGACATGAGGTCCTGAAGGGCTAAGCAACTAGGCAACTAGGCATCAGCTCCAACATCCCCAGATGTCCCCAGCATGTTCATGTCACCTTGCAATGCTTGTGGCTGCAATTGCACGCCACCCATGGCCACTTGCTGAACTCCTCCGCTTGCCGCCAGCTTGTCCAACTTGCAATCGGTATATAAACCACACACACCCATCTCCATGACCATTTGATCGAAGTTTCTCAAGTTTTGACATGTGTTCATACGATAGAGGCCATACGCATGAGTCAAGCGGGATTCAAGATCAGAAGTGAATTCATCAATTTGAATGACTTCCTGTGAGATCGTTAGACTCCACCCAAATTGCTGCTGCCACTGCCCCCAAGCGCAATCTCTCAAGTCTCTCCTTGGACAGCGCCGTAGCCAGCAGGCAGCGTCTGCAGGTTCGAAATCCAGGGCCACAGAAAATTGGTGAAAACGAATGGCAAAGTCTCAATGTTTTGGATAAAAATCATCCCGCCGATATATCTCGATACTGTCATTATGGCTCCTGTAAGCATAACATTTACTGCGTCACCCAGCACTTTTCTACAAGAATTTCAGTGATGCCACCATGAATCCATGTTATTTTGCGATGTTGGTGGAGGTAAGCCTCCAACTTCAATAGTACACTGGGCAAACTCCCATCAGCCGCCAGCCGCTACTAGGAAACACTGCAAAAAAAAACTGGATGAACAAAAATTCAACATGCCTTGTTCATTCCCATGGGTTCCCTTCGTTTTATGGGTTGAAAGGAACATGTGCTCCAGTTCCAGATCGCTGTTTAAGGCTTTTAGCAACCAATGGTTAAAGACACTGTGGACCATGATTTTTTGATCGTCCTGGACTGCAGGAATCCAACCTCCACAACCTGGAGTAACCAACATCAATCGGGACCCAAGCCTGGATACTGGCCACACCATATGGAGCATACCTTTGCCTCAGGGAAAAAAAAACTTGAACAGGGAGTTGCTTCATCCATGGGGCTGAAAAAAATTACTCCGCCACTTTCAAAAAAAAATGGATGTTTTCCATGGGACATGACATAGAAATTCCACAAATTCTTATTCTCCAGTTGTTGGAATTGATAGATTGACAATACCTTTTCTTACATCCTTCCCAGCCTGTGATCCGTGAGTCCTCCCATCTCCACACTCAACCAAGCTGCAGATCCACGTAGCCATTGGCCGTCATGGCTCCATAACCACCTGCCATATACAAAACTGTGGCCCACGGTTGAAATTGCGCAAAGTCTCATGAGATTTTTCACATGTGTCATGCCCCTCTTCAAAATGTGATGACGTAGAAAGAACCAGAAATTGTTTTAGTAGATTATCGTGCTAGTCTGCTAGTCTTTCATTGAGCCGCACGGCAGTGATGCACCTGCCAGACCAGCAAGTCCTGCGGCTCAAAAATGGGCAGTCGTGAAGGATGTCGTAGTTCATCCCCCATACAACCAACATTGGAAGGCAATTGTTTACTTTCGACCTTTGGGGATTGCTTCTCAAAGGGTTAGGTTCTGTTTAATCACCTGGGCTTTTTGAACTTCCAGGGAGGTATTGTGTTTGAAGCCAGCCAGTCGCTAGCTTTTTTTAGATGCACAAGGCGACATCAATGATGAAAAATTGCTAGTTTGGAAAATCCCTGGGATTCTTCTTCAAGTGTAATTGTAAGTTGTTTCCGCCAAGTAATAAAAAGAAACCCCTTTGATTTCGGCATGCCCCCAAGTATTGGTTTCCCTATAGATAAACTGGATTGTGGGTTGTTACTACTTGGAATCCCCCCAAAAAAACAGAAAACTACACTCCAACCACACCTGCAGCACCTGGAAGCGCTGCTGCGATGACACCTTCCAGGATGCCTTGAGTCACTCGCCCATGAAACTTTCACGGACCAACAGATTGGCATTTTGCTGTTTCCCCAAAATAAAACAAAGTGTTGACCATATATGACCATATATCTAAATACTCTTTGACATGTTTGGTCAAGAAAACTAGAGCCATTTAACCTAGATCATGTGCTTTTTGTTGGAATTCTTTCAATATGCTATAGATCCTAAATTGTGATCCCGCTCTTTCTTCAACTTGTGTGGCAGATGGGATGGTCAGTTTACATATCCAGATTGAGATATAGGGACCCTGCGAATGTTTCTACTGCTGTCGTCTGAAAGGACGCGTTTGCCTCTACAAATCTTATGGCTGCTTGTACCAATTTCCAGAGTGTATAGAAGATCTGAAAGCTTTAAAACCTCTGAATCTTAGGCCATGTTCTATGTTCTCACTTCAGTTCAAATGATTCCTTGCAGAAAACCCATCCATACAAATTATCCATTCAAATTGGTCCAACATTTTTCACATCCAAAGATACGTGACCCAAATCCCTTTTGGGGGCACGTATCGGTGTCACTCAGGTTCACATCCCACCAAGGCACTCCAAGTCGTGGCCTTGGGTTTGTTGGTCCGATCCTGGAGGGGCAAGGTTTCTTGCAAATACCTGATTCCTCCCATCATGGTTCAGTGGAAAATGGATGGGACCCTCCAATATGATCGTTTCCTTTCATTTAGGGTCATTTTCTACTGAACCATGATTATGTGAGAAAGGGTATGGTTTGTGAATCTGAACATGTGGAACACCGGTGATTCTAGTACCCTCCTTCAAGTTTCTGTGGATTGATTCATTGATGTCAGGCATCTTGTGGAAAATCCGATAGCCATCAACGTCTTGTACTTACATTCCCAAAAAGCTAACCAGAAACTAACATAGCAGGCAAAAAGGCTTGGTTTTTCCAAGAATATCTTTTTTGATGCTTTTCGGCCTCAGAGCATAGTCTTTGAAGGCCTTCTTTGATGTTGACGTTGCTTTATTTTGGGTTGGTTGGTTGATTGTCCAACAGTCAAAAAACCTCAAGTTGTTTTTCCCAATCTCAGGGTTGTAGATTTGGCCCCTGAATCAAGCCGCCAAACCCTAGTTTCACCAATATTTATATAGATCCTTTTTTGGTACCAATCTGTGACGGCTTGTTTCCAAAAAGGGTATAGGGAGACAAATCTGCAACCTTGAACTGGTTGGTGGTTTCAACCTCTTTGAAAAATATGCTCGTCAAATTGGGAATCTTCCCCAAATAGTGGTGAAAATAAACAATATTTGAGTTGCCACCACCTAGTGAATCTCTTCCCAAATTGACATCCAACCCAAGTGACCTCGATTTCTGACTCATAGGTCACTCGAAGACCTTCTCGACACTTCGCCTCTTCGGAACCCACCTGAAAACAAACCATCGAGTTAAACAAACCTTTGAAAAGAAAACCGAAAAACCGGAAATAACTAAATACCCTCCAGGGGATTAACATATCCCACCTTGGGAAAAGGAAAATCATCTTCAAAATGCCATTTTTGGGGGATATGTTAGTTTCCTGGAGGGTAACTCTTATGACTCTTATGACCTTCCCTAATTTGTTCGAAAAAATGATCATCAATACTGTTTTAGGAGCCTCTCATCCATAAATCTTATCAAGACCCCGCACCAAATTCCGCGCTGGCGCAAAGATGTCTCCCTGGCCGGGCCTGGATAGACTCATAAGGTTTTCTGTATTGATCCTGCATGAATATCCAACTATTGGTTGGGTCCTTCCCCCCACCCTGCAACAGTCGAAAAAGGAGGTGCTTACCAAACCAAATGGTGATTTCTTGGGACTCTTACAGGCAAGTGGCACGAGTCAAAATTCTACAAATCTATGACAACTCGTACTACTTTCAACACTGCAATTTTTTAAAATCCCCCCTTCCGCTTAGGATCATGGTTGTATTGAAATGGGTGGTGTTTCTGCTGCCAGCACAAAGTATTGGGACAGGACCATTCCTTTAACCAAAAGCCTTTTGCAATGTGGCCTATATCCAGATTCTATGGAACCATGAACCTGTTTCCAAATCTTCATTTCTTGGGAACCCATGCTTTCCCCTTCCATTTTGCCACAGCGTACTTCCAAATATGCCATATCCATCCATATCCCCAACCCCTCAACCCCCAAGCGGCTCAGCTGACAGGTTACTCATCAGGTGTGATGAAGCCAAAGCCTTTGTCTGAGAAGAACTTCTTTAAGGTGCCTAACCTCCAGTGATGCTGGTGAGATGCGCGGCATGGCTGCATGGTGAAACAAAAAGAACCGAAACTATCAGTAGAACCTTCCCTGGTCCTTTTTAGTCACTGTGGCTGTCGAATTCAATAGAAATTATGGATCTTGGTGACACTTGCTCCAAAGCTCTTACAGTTTTTGTCCTTCACAAATGGTAAGCTCTTGTCAAAATGGTAAAACTGCAATCACGAACAAAAATCAAACAACTCTTAAACAATCACATCACATCTGACACATGATATGACTTTCCCACATTTCAGCCCTCCTTCCGAAATGCACCCCTCAGGCTCCCTACGGCATAGCTCGGGAGGCGCACCGCCGCACCCCCCGGAGGAATCAAAGTGACTTCAGAACCAAAAGTCACGACCGCGCGACGATGGAAGCATCACGGGACGACAAAAAAAACGATGGCAACATTGTGAAGTGCAGGGGTATGATAGAGACACAGACTTGAAGTTGGAAAGAAAGTCAAAGTCAAAAAAACTAGTGTTGGTTGTTTCCCCAACAAAATTGATAGTTATGGATGAGCTTGATCTAGAGGGTATGGTACGTATTTTTATATTCAACTTATTTAACATGGGATTTTTCCACAAAACAAATGGGATTCAACGACCTTCAAGCTCCATATCCCAAGGGGCCCCCCAACAATGAAAGCAAGGAATCAGGCACTTGTTCCAACCTCAGAGGTGAAGGTTCAAGGCCCGTTGTTTCACATCTCCCGAAAAAATGTGCCCATGTTGCATGCAAAAGTCCTGGATTCCACGCGGTTTTTTGCTACGCCAAATCATATGAACACGAATCATGAGCTTTTTTTGGGGGGGCCAAAAAGCAATGGCCAAAGGTAAAGATAAACTCCCAGAAAGGGCACGTAAATCCCCCTTCATATTCACCATCCGACACCAAAATGGATGATTCAAAGATTTGCCAATTTGGGTGACTTCAACCATCTATCAACTCTTGGGCTGAGCTCCCCCCACGCGGCCAGCATGCGCTTTGCAGCAGTGGAGGCACTAGCCAAGGCACCCCGGGCCAAATGCATGACCTGCACCAATTTCAACTGAAAAATTGCACTGCGATTTCCGGTGTAACCCACGTTTTTTGCCACAGCGAAGGTGTTCTTGTTTGGATGCATACGATTGAGATGGGGGTGCATCTCATTGATACAACTCCATGGTGGAGTTTAATCTTCCCTTGGGCTCTGACCAGTGGCACCAGAATTTTGGGAGAACATGCGCTCCGCACCAGGCGCAGATCCCCAGCCTCCAAAAAATCGCCAGAAAAGACCAGAGACAAGAGAAAGACAAGTCCAGGGAGGCGGTTTGTATCTTGTTTATCAAGAGAAAATGCATAGGTAAATGAATCAAATTCATCCAATTCTGGTCTTCTTTTAGACATTTTGTAGCTACAAAAGGCAATCGAAAAGCTCTGCCATTTCGCCATCAGTCTTTTTCTTTCCTCCTTCAACTCCGATGCCTCTTTCTCCTTTCCATCCTCTGGCACTTCCTTTGTGCAGGAACCCAACCAGGAAGTCGTATGTCTGGAAACTCTTGGGACTGTGGTTTTTTTGTTGGAAATTCTGGATATCACTGACTTCACTGCGAAAAAAGTCCAGCTTCAAAGTGAGCAACTCGCCATTGAAATGGCATGCTACATAACGATTTACTGCTCTGATCCAAGTTTGTCATACAAATCATAGAGTTCACTCTGCACTTCCACCTTGAAAAAATTTTATGATCTCGTAATGCCAAAGCAAAACACCAGAATCGTGGGGTTGCTACTCTGGGGGTTTGAAGCCCCCCTTGCCTGTTCAGCAGCTCGGACCAACCAGCGAAGGGTTTGAGCCTTGAGTTGACATGATTTCGATGGATTCAAGGCTGTAAGGTTTGCTTCCCATCCCCTTCTTGGAGTCGTTGCAAACACTCCCCGTGTTTTCACCATCCAACATGCATCAATGAGACAAGGCACCACCCAACGTTGTCCAGGTAATCCACCAAATTCAAGAACTTGCACCACCTCGGCACTCAGACCAGTTCAACATGTCGTTTTGCTTTTTGAGAAAATCAATGGATTTTTGGTAGAACTAAAACAAAAATGGTCCAATAGATATTATCCACAAAAGTCTCAAGACAAATTCAAGATCACTTTTTGGACTGCCTAATGGCAGGCCCTGCAAAACGTGTGACCGTTTTAACCCCTCGGCTGAGTTTCCATGACGACCACCCAGAATTCATCAGCGATGCCAGCTGCGGTCGTAAGCTCTGTCAAGACCCGTTCGTTCAGAATGAGGTCCAACCTTTCCAGCAACTGCATCCGGAGTCAAAAACCACAAAGATGGGATGGCGAGATCAATCATGCCCAAAGATAGGATGAAACAATGGATGGTATCTTGCCCTTTAGCATGGAAGTAGTAACGAAATGATATCAAAATCAAGATTGTGCTCAGACCTTTGGCGGTGCATATGATCTTAGCACACCTGCGCCGGTCATGACCATATCGCTGATAATGCTCTGACCAGTCAGCCGTGCTACTCGTTGGAAGTGTAGACGCATATACGTAGTTAGGCTGTATCTGTATGTGTATGTATATATGTATGTGTTTGTNATATGTATATATACATTATATACGTGCAATATGTATATATATATATATGTGAAGTACGTATATAACAAAACCAGATGAGTCTAGCCAATGCCGGCTGCCACCGAATTCTCAATGGCCGCTTTCGAGGTTTTCATCTAAGGAAGCGGCACAAAATCTCGCACTGAGGCTTTCCAGTCCTCAAAACAATGGTGCCAATGTTCATCCTTGCTAAGCAAGGATTATTGATGAGGAGGAGGTGTGAATGATCATGATTATGATCATTATTATGCGAAGCGCACAGGAAACCTTTTTCCTTTTGAGCAATGAAAGGCCTACGGTTCAGGCCAAGGTTAACGGAGTTCTGCAATTCTCACTGACTATCACGCAGCTACACCTGACATCCAAGAAAAGAAAAGGAAGAGATGGTGATTGTTCCACGCACTCCCCCATGTGGCCGATTGCCACATAAAAGTGGTACAAACCTGAGGACGGCATCCCACAGGCGACCGAATAATTCAAGCTCAAGGCCTTCCAAAACACATATACAGTTCCCTTAACTGTATCGGCTTCTCACTTCGGATAGAAGCAAACACAAAACCTCAGACGCTTGATGTAGTAAAGGTCAAAAGGAGCCTGCCCAGGACTCAGAACTGCTAGCAGAGAGCCATAGGATTATGCTCCAAAAAACCCACAAAAC